>CAUYQG010063926.1:0-17911 GCA_963574415.1 Tarsius wallacei
GCCCAGCTAATTTTTTTGATTTATTGTAGAGATGAGGTTTCGCCTGCCCAGGCGGGTCTCGAACCCGCGGGCTCAGGCAATCCACTCACCTCAGCCTCCCAAGGCGCGGGATTACAGGCTGAGCCACCGAGCCCGGCTTAGGCTGCATTTTTATACTACCTTGTCTGTTTGGCTGTGCTTAGACACATTATTGTGTTGCAAACTGCTTACCACATTCAGACTTGTGGCCCCAGGAGCAATAAACTCTTCCATATAGCCCAGATGTGTGCAAACTATACAGATTGAGTATTCCATGATTGTAACTGTTACCTACAGGTTGGTTGCAACATGTAAGCTGAAACTACAGGGCCTGCAACTGCTCTATTAAAATCCATTAGTTTACCTTGCACTTCGAAGTAGTTTTTGAGTCAAAGTCTTACTCTATCGCCTAGGCTGCAGAGGCACACTCATTGCCACTGTAGCCTCGACCTGCTGGGCTCAGGTGATCCTTTCGCCTCAGCCTTCCAAGTAGCTGGAATTTCATGCCTATGCTGCCACACCTGACTAATTTTTTGATTTATTGTAGAGATGAGGTCTCGCCATGTTGCCTGGGCTGGTCTTGAACCTGCGAGTTCAGGCAATCCTCTCACCTCAGCCTCCCAAAGCACTGGGATTATAGGCTTGAACTACCATGCCCAGCCTGAAGTAGTTTTTGAAAGTGAAAATTTTATATATAGAATTAAAGTTTATCTTATAAAAACCAACACTTTCCTGATAGTCATAAAGCAAAATCAAGAAATAATTAATTTGGTGTATCTTGCCTTCCATGTTTTCTTGCAATTTCCTGAACCAGTAACACCTTTGCTCTCATCTGAATGCAATGTAAAAATATCTATTGTTACAGGTAAAAAGCTAAGCTATGACGTTTCAGCTTTTTTTTTTTTTTTTAGTTGGAGTCTCACTCTGTCGCCCAGACTGGAGTGCACTGGCCACTCCTGGCCACCGCAGCCTCGACCTGCTAGGCTCCGGCGATCCTTCCGCCTCAGCCTTCCAAGTAGCTGGAACTACAGGCGCGTGCTATCACACCCGGCTAATTTTTTGATTTATTGTAGAGATGAGGTCTCGCTTGCCCAGGCGGGTCTCGGACCTGCGGGCTCAGGCAATCCACTCACCTCAGCCTCCCAAAAGCGCGGGATTACAGGCTGAGCCACCAAGCCCGGCCCGACATTTCAGCTCTTAAAAATGCCTTTGTAAAATGTGTCCTCTTGTAAGGGCAGGAAACCAAAAAGAAACAAAGCCGTGAAGTCTTCAGTTTAGTTTCTTACAAAATAAATGTTTATTTCAAGTACGAAAAGTAACATCAAAACTTGTGTTCAGTTTAACAAGTATAAAACAAGACTTCTCAAAAAAAAAAAAAAGCTTACAATTAGGTACAAAATACTTAAGAATATACTTTGACATTCACAGTGGACATTTTTGAAAAATAAGTTTTGCTAATGTAGCTTAGAAACAAAAAAATACTTATAGTCCTGGTTAAATAAACAAGTCCTTAACTGAGGCATAGTCCTCCCACAGGATGGATAGGTAACATTGCAAAACTAGATTTGTACAAGCATTCCTTTTCAAATAATGGTAAACTTGGTACAATAATGTAGAAATTCAAATACCCTATGGTTTCCCTGACAAATACCATCTAGTTCTTCCAAATACCCACAAAGGTCTCGAGCCATTTTAGTTAAGCAATTTAAACGAAATACATAACCCATGTGGGAACCAGACCCTCTGGCCAGTAAATCTTGATTGTGGCAATTCTGGGTATTTCCAGCAAATATTCTGAACAGAAAACGACAAGCATCCCAGTGGCACCACAGAAGCACATCTCATCACTACTTGACAGGACTGTTCCCAAGGCTCCTGCTCCTCTTCTCCAGGTACAACTGCTTGTAGGTTTGAAACATTGCTTTTGAATCTTTCACTGGGCTTTGGAGCGTCTCCAATCCATTTGCACTGTGGCTTCTCTTGGAGAGTCTTGAATTAACATTATCTGAGGGAAACAAACACTTTACTTATTCACTTTATTACTTAATGTGGAGTGTGATCAAAATATAACCAAAATCGAGAGGGGAAATACGCATTCATCTGTGGGCTAAAAAAAATTAGGGCAAGGAGTTAAGCCAACGTTTGGTGACTACAGTTCTTTACCTAGAAAATGGCGAACTATGCCCACATGCCACCTTGCCTTTCCTGTGGGGGCTGTTTTCTACCCTTACCTCTCCATTGCCCAGGGCTGCTCTCCACCCTTCCTCAATAAGATGGTCGTCTTTTCTGCACTTCTGCACTTCAACGCAACACGAAGAGGACACATAGGAGCCGGTCCCGGTGAAGAAAGAACAGCTTTAATACTCTGTATTCTATGTTCTAAAACAGGCCTGTACTTTTCTGCTTCTGATTTTTGGTTTAACAATTCTTACTTCAAAGATGTGGGGTATAGTTCGGGGTTAAGTACAGAAATGTTAGTTATGCAGATACCCTTGTTGATGAGGTGTGAGCCCCCCCTCCCCCCGGCCGCCCCACAGAATCCCACTACTACCCTTTTGTTTCTTTAGACCATGTCAGTGTTGCTTTAGCCTCAGATTCCTTTTGATGGACCAAGTCTTCTCCACCTTCGTACAATTGCTAGATGTGCCTCCTACCCTCAAGAACTTCTCTCCATTCACAATGCTTATTAGATGCTCCTCGACTCATGATGGGAGTATGTCGTGACGAACCCATCATAAGCTAAAAATTCTGCATGCTAAAAATGCATATATACATTTTTTGAGTCAGTTTCACTCTGTTGCTCAGGCTGGAATACAGTGGCATGCTAACAGTCACTGCAGCCTCGACCTGCTGTGTTCCAGCAAGCCTTCCACCTTAGTCTTCCAATTAGCCAGAACTATAGGCTCACACTACCACACCCAGCTTTGTTTTTTTATTTTATTATAGAGATAAGGTCTCACCCAAGTTACCCAGGCTGGTCTTGAACACCTGAGCTCAGGCAATCCTCTTACCTTGGCCTCCCAAAATGCTGGGATTACAGGCTTGAGCCACCACACCTGGTCCTGAAAATGCATTTAAAACACCTAACCTACTGTACATTGTAGCCTAGCCTAGGCAGGCTTACCTTAAATTAGCTTAAAGTTGGGCAAAATCATCTAGCATAAAGCTATTTTGAAGAAAAAAAAAGTGCTGAATATCTCATATAACTTATTGAATATTATACTGAAAGAGAAAAACAGAATGGCTGCATGGGTACTCTGAGTAATTTCTACTGAATGTGCATGGCTTCCACACCACTGTGAAGTCGGGGACTCTCCGTGCTTTCCATTCCTACTGTAGCCATTTTCTTCTAGATAATGCCAACTTGTTCTGACCCTTTCTACCTGGGTAGGTTAAGTATTCTGTCCTCTTGGTTTCTTGTTTCAAACCTGCAAACTTGTTTGCTTTTCTTTCAGGACTAGTAATGCCGATGTCCCGGGGGAACTGTGAGTTGCTTCCCAAGGGACTCTTGCCACATCCTTCCTCATCTCTTCTGCGCTGATTTCACAACTTGTCCCATGTACACTCTAACGTCTGCCACCAAGTTTAGATGTGTTTCCTCGTAACTCTTTGGACTTAAAGGCACTTGTCTTCTTTTCCTGTCACAGCTGGTTCACTGCTCTCCAGCCTCTTCGCCTTAGGTGCGTGTTTCCCCCTCTTTCCCAGAGACCTGTTCTCCAAAGCAAGTTCCAGTTGCCCCCAATAGGCCTTCAGGTGCCCACTGGCACCATCCGATTTTCTTCCTTCTCCCATATGCTTCATGGATTCCAGTGCTGTCATCCTTTAACAGAGCTCTGACTTGTCTCTGCTTGGCTCACCCAGATTCAGCTCTCACTGCACTTGTGCCCTGGTTTGTGTGGTTCTCTTCATGACGATTCCGGGTATTTCAGCCCCATGTTCACCGTGTACTGCTCATCCTGCTTGTGGCTGGCTGCCTTGCTGCCTGCCATTTAACTCATGCCTATCTCAAAGCCTCTTTGTTCAATCTGTGGATCTGTCTTCTGAGTAATTTCAGTCTCAGATTCCAGACATGACCTGCTGGGCTCCAGTGTTCCTTCCAAGTAGCCAGAACCACAGGCGTGCACTACCACACCCGGCTGACATCTTAGAAATGTGCTTCTCTTTAATGTTGCTCTTGGTGAGATTCTGTCTCCCTCCATTTTTGAAGTTCTGAACCCTTCTTCGCCTACTCAATAAACCCAAACTATAACAGAACTATTGAAATCTAGCCTCTAGCTCTCAATGCCAAAGTCTAAAAACAAAGTTCTTTCATGCCACTAATTAAATGAAATACAGAAACTGCCAGTTTTTCAAGTTGGTCCTCAGCTCAAATCTATTCCCAGAAAAAAAAATATCAGCTAGGATCAGTGTCATTGTCAAAATACAGTCATCCCTCAGTATCTGCAAGGGATTGATTCCAGGACCGTCCTCCCACCCCCTAGATATCAAAATCCAGGGAAACTCAATCTCCTGTAGAGATGAAGTCTCGCCAAATGGCCCAGGTTAGTCATAAACCCGTGGGCTCAGGCAATCCACTCGCCTTGGCCTCCCAAAGTACTGGGATTACAGGCTGAGCCACCCGCACCTGGCCTAAACGTGTATAATTTCATATTGTTGTATATTGTTTTTTCAAATATTATTGAGCCAGTTGTTTGAATCCATGTATGCAGAAGCTGCAATACAGGAGGGTTGACTACACCTCAAATACCACACTTAATGGACTTTGAAGAGATGGGACCGGGCTCAAGTCGCTATTTCAGTCACTAGCAATACAATTTAAGCCAAATGATATAACCTTTCCTATATAAAATGGGACTATCCTCCTTGTAGCGTGTATTAAGGATTAAACAAACTAACACCATTGGGGTGAGCAAAACTTTAGCCCGCAGGAAACTCTAGCCTGCTGCCCATTTTGGCAAATACGTTTAATTAGAACACAGCGAATACATTCATTTACAAATCATCTACAGCCATCTTCAGAGTTGAGTAGTCAGGACAGAAACATTATAACCTGGGAAAACCTAAAATACTTGTTGTCCTATACAGGAAAAATATGCAAACACTTTAACTAATTGTCATAAAGATTATTTTCTTGTTCAAAGTAAATAAATCTCAGTTTGCACAGCATGACATGGAAAAATAGGAGAATGTTCTCCTAAACAAACAAGGAATGAACAAAGAACATGGATAAAATACTTTAAAACATAATCAAAATTCAACTTACAAATACCAGGTTGGCGGATAAGTATATGAAACTTAAATAGATGGTGATTTTACCTATTTCTTGGTTGTCTTCCTGTATCCTTTTCTTCGTAGTTACACATTTTAACCAGTCTTCTTTCGTACTTTTTATTCCTGAAACTATTTAAATATTAATTTTCAGAATTCTAGATAATGCTACTTATCTCTTTTAGCATTATAAAGGAAAACCATGCAAGTTGAAAATAGATTTTGGAAGACACTAGATATACTCATATATAACTCTTAAAACAAATTAGAAAAACTCCTATTTGAAGTTCTTATCTCATCACTGAATAAACAAGTTATTCTTAAAGTTTACCTTCATTATGTAATTATGGCCCCCCACCTCCGCCTGAGCTGCACTGGTGAACACACCTCAAGATATTTTAAGGGCATAAGAGACAGAAAGCCACATTGCCCCCACCCATGTCCAATGCTCTCATTACATGCATAACCTCAAATTCTAAGGATCCAAATGAAAGGACCTACTGAAATCACCAACTTTACAAATTTTGTACTCTTCTTCTGTTTCAAATATTACAATAAATTGACCTCTTTCCACATGAACATAAAGATTTCACTATTAATCATTACATATTCCCTAAGATTTAAAACAAAATTTCTAATTCACAAGGCTTTAAAATTACAAGTCCAGAAAAGAATGAACAAAACCAAGATTCTTTAGAATGTAATACTTGATACTTTTAAAACTTGCCACAAGGAATGTGAAATGTTTTCACCTTGTTACTAAAAGACGTATTTGTATTTGGTAAACCTTACAGTTTGATGTAGCTCTTGACATTACTAATTCACTATTACACAATTTACAATAAGGTGGCAACAACCATAACGCAAATACTGCCCAATGAAACACTGAAGTACCATGAAAAACAATACTAAGGCCATGATATAACATGTTAAAGTCTTTTCCAACAACCCCAGATGGCATGAGGTGCTAGCCCAAATATTGGCCTACAGCTGCTTACAATGCAGGAGACACCATCAAGAAAATCATACTGGACCTTGCACGGGGGATTGCTCCTTCCTGGAGTGAGGCTTTAAGTCCTTCCTTTCTTCACCAGCGTTTGCATTCTTTAACAGCACATCTGGACATAATTTAAACTCCAGCATGCTTGGTTTTTCTGTGGTCTCTTTCACAGGTAAAAGGGTCTTAGGTTTATTTTCCTGTCTCTTCTCTTTATCTTTATTCCTGGGTAAACCGTCGAACTTTGTGAGACAAATGCTTTCACGTTCAGTACATTTAAAAGCAACTCGATTCAGATATAATTTCTTTTGTTCTTTTGCTTGGGGAGGCATTTGGCTGAATTGAATGCCATTATTTATATTGTTTAACTTTTTGTCCAATTTGGTCTTATCAATCCATATTTTCTCAGTCTGCTTACCGCCGACTTTTTCTTTGATATTCTTTGAAATGCTGTTTGATTTAGACTCCTCAGAATGATGGACTTTTAGGTTTTTACCATAGCTTGCCAAAACATTTGATGAATCTTTAGAGGACTGTACACTACTGTGTCTCTCATTTAATTTCCCACAACTCCCTCCCTGCACAGAGAGCTTCCTGGCTCTCATGTGTTCAGAATCACGTGGTGCATTTTTCCCATGCATTTTCTTTGGCACTTTATTACCCATAGCTTCTTTATGCTTTTGCCTTTGAAAATACTCCTTAGTACTTAAAACTCTACCAAGTTTAGATGAACTAGCCTTCGGGTCAGAAGATTTCATATTTGATACTATCTTTTCTTTAACACTGGCCCTTTCGTTTGAGTTCGACAGAAAATTCCCTAATTTGAGTGTATCTCCTACATTTTTGTTTGCTTCTTGCCTGTCATGTTTCTTCTTCTTTAACTCCACATCTAGTATGTCCCCTTGGTCTAACTTCCTTTTCTCCAAATGTTTTTGTTTGAGGCCATCTGCTTTGAATTTCGTTTTTGTCTTTTCGGGTGATGTCTGTACCACAGAACCATTCTTATACAGATCTTTATTTGCCAAAAAAATGGCCTTGGGTTTCAGTGGACGTAAGTTTTGTGCCACGTGTGGTTTCTGCAGGGTATGAGATGTTTGTTCATAAGATGCTGATGGTTTATTACTTGAGTGAAAGGTCACCTCATGAAACTGGAGGGGTTTTTTCCTTTTATGATTTTGCGAGGAATCTAGTTTATCAGATTTAGACAAAGACTCACCAGTTAGTTCTTGTTCTGTCCTTTTTAAGCCTTTAGGCTTTGTTTTGGATATATCTTTTGTATTGTTGCCTTTTATTTCAGGAAAATGACTTTTCTCATCTGGAAGAGTCAGAGTCGTCTTTGGATTACTTGAAAGACTCGTGAATTTGACAATAGAGACGTCTCCATCAGAAGTTCTCTCTCCTTGTTTACAACTGTTGGTCTCTAAAGGAGAGCACTGCTTTTTCTCTTCCTTTGAAGTCAAGTTCTTGATGGTATTACACTGACATTGGGGTACTCCCTCATAAACCAAAGAAAGCCAACCCAATGCACAGCAATGAATGTCATCTTTCTCTGAGTCCAATATTCTAGATTTACGACTTTCTCTTTCTGGAGGTGCTTGTGAGTCACACTGGCTACCCACTTTTGTGTCAGGCTTTTCTTTCTGAGCTTCTTCCAATTTGTCTACATCATTGGGTTGATCGTCCTGTTCAGAAAATATTTCTTTCATTTCCTCTGGGCTTAATATTGTAATTTGTATTTGATCTGTTGAGTCTTTGGAGTCAGAACTGGTTTTATCACCAGTTTGATCTTCTGAGATCTGGTCTGTCCCCGTTTGTCGAACCGAAGAACCTTCCTGTGCACTCACAGCTTCAATGCCGTAAGGAAACTCTTTCAAAAGTTCTGACAGCTGGTCATGTAGGTATAAGTCAGATGTCTTATCATTGTAAATCTCATTTCTTGCCAGATCTTGGCCAGTTACACCGGATGAATCAATTTCCTGTGGGTAAGTAACCTGCTCAATAGGAGCTGAAGAAGCATCAGTAGCCATGTCTATTTTAGCGGTAAGTTCCAAATTGCTTTCCTTTTGAATTCCCCTATTTGCTTCAACACTGTTAAAAGATGATGGTTCTGAAGGTTGCTCTGATTGTGACTGATCGCTCATTTTATGGGGAACATCTGTATACTGTACGCTTTTATCTTTTTGAAAATCAAAGTCTTTATTTTCAGTGATATCATCTAATTGTTGTTTTTGTTCTCTGCTACCAGTCTCTTGCTGATGGGGTAGAGATTTCTGTGGCTCTACCTTTTTGCAAGGGAGAGAGGTGAATATCTTTGCTATCTGGGAATTATAAGATGTATCACCTTCAAGAAGAGAACAAATACTGTCAATCTGTAATATATCACTACCCACAAGAATACTGTCCCTTGATTTACACAAGGTTTGCTGATCACTCACAGGAGAATCAAAAGCAGAGTGTAATATGTTACCCTTTCCTTGTGTGGCATTAGGCATGCCTTCTGAATTACCATTAGTTGACTCATTCTGCTTTTCCTGAATTAGTGGCAAAGCCCTGGTTGAAGTTGAAGTAGTTGCTATATTAACATCAGCTTTCAAAGCTGCAGTTACTGTTGTATTTTCTGTTAACTGATTTTGTAAACTACAAACACTGCCTTCTTTAATAGTTGGATACACTGTTCCAGGTAAAGCTTCAGGTGTCATTTCTTTGACAGACAATGTTCTGACTTCTGAAATAATTAGGGGTGACACTATGGCAATCTGAAGTTCCGTTCCCTTTGTTATATTTGTACCCAATGTCTCATAACTCTGCACTATCACTGAAGAAGTTGTTTCTTGTGAGGGATTAACCATTTTATTCTGAGAATTTTCCACAACTGAACAAGGATTCTTAATACAGACGTCAGTAAGCTTTGGAATTCCAACTGCTGTTCCGTCTGTGCTTGAGTTATGCTGCTTTTCATTCGTAGTTTCTGAAGATTGCTTTTTCCACAGAGAAAGACATGTTGCTAGCACTTCCATGGAACACGTACTGTCACTTTTCACAGGCATCACTTTTTTTGACGATTCATGTTCAAGGCAAAGAGAGTTGTCTGAAATCTTGCCACTTACATTAAGAGTACTTGGAGTGTCTATAAAATTATAAGTACTTGGAGTGTCCATAGTTTTCAAATTCATTTGGTAACCAGTTTTTTTGGCAATTGGATTCATTTCAGAAGTGTCTGATTTAGACCCCTGAATAGTTTGGCTACCATCTTCTAATAATTTATTCTGAGTCTTATCTCCCTGTGTTAGCAAACTAAGAAGCAGCGTATTCTTATTTGGGTATTTTGAAATATATTCCTTAAGCAATGTGATCTGGGGAACAGAATGTGTTTCACAACTTGTTGGCAGATTTTGTTTAGGTTTGAGAACATTTTCTGATGAAAGCTGGGTGTTACTCAAGGTTACCTGGGTCATCTCAGCAGTTGATGTCTTTGAAGAAGTGGTAACTTTCAAATTATGTAACTGGCCTGGTGTTGACAACTTTTCTGAACAGACAGAATTTACTAAACCAGAATTGACTTGGTCAAACTTTCTGCAATTGATTTCCTGAATGTTGGAATTCAACATACAGCTTGTTTTACTTGTTTGTGCAGATTCCACTACTATTGGTGATTGTCTCTCTGCAATCTCTGGGGTTACTGAGATGACCTGTGGCACAGACTGGACTTTGGCAGTTTGTTTCAGAGACAATACAGAATTTTGATTTGATTCTCTATGAGAGGCACTGGTCATTTTAATACAGCCTGCTGACACTAAAAGATCTTTATTAATTTTAATTTTCCTTGCAAGTTCTGAAAACTTCTTTTTTATTTCTACTAATGTTTTGATATCGCTCACTAGCTTTTCTTTTGTGACACCTGTGTCCACTACTTGATTTGAAGTTGGAATGTAAGACTCCATTCTTTTTTCTTGATTATTCTGAGCAAGAGCCCTATCACCATCCATAGAAGTTCTCATTGGTTCATTAAAAGGCTGCTTGATATTGGAATTTGCTTTCAAGTTGCAGAAATTTCCAACTGTGCTGACATTTTTACTAGGGTTTTGCCACTGCTGTTGAAAGCCTCTATGAAAGTCTGTCCTTATTTCAGATGCGGGCGTTTCTGGACCCTGAGGAACTTCCATACCCAAGTGCTTAACATGCTGAGTGCTCTGCAGAGGCTGGATTCTATACCTACAGTTGTAGGGAGGAGGAGCTCTTTCATCAGTTTGAACAACATATTGCTGCGACAGGACAGTGGCGGTCTGTTTTGCCTGCGAGGTCAATGCAGAATTTGGAAGCTGATTATTTTTACCTTGTAATGACATTGACGGTGTTGCAAATTTTTTCTGAATAGCAGAATCTTGCAAAAAGCTTTGCGGCGAGTAGCGGTATTGCTTAGGAGGTGGTCTGTACTCTGGATAAGACACTCCATTAGGTGTATACTGTTGTACCCAATCCACCTGTCGCTCTGAAAAACACTGGTTAAGTCCTTGATTTCCAGGATAAGTTATAGGAACTCTTGGAGGATTAGAAGGGGTCATCTGCAGTTGCATAGAATAGGTATCTGATGCTACAAGTTGACTCTGCTGTGCACGAATATTGGGTGTATTAGTTTCAAAATCTGTTTGATGAGATATAGTGGTTCCTGCAAGAGAAAGCGTAGAATTCCTCACTGGTGAGTTCAACCATACATTTTGTGTAACTCCTGAAGACAGTGGCAAACTATGACTTAGTGGTTTGGGTCCTTTAACATTCGCATATGCTATTCTTTCTACTGAAGTTTGTGAGGCCACGACTGTTCCACTGTGCATATCAGAAACAGGGGTTTGTTGAGAATAATTTTGGATATTCAAAAGGGGCTGTGAAGCTGGATCTGAGCTACTAGGATACATGCATGCTTCTTGGTTACTTCCAGGATAGCTGAAAAAACTTTGAGATGTTGTGGTAAGTTGGTTTATTAAAGAGGGTTGAGAAAAAGATGACTGGCTTTTAGGATACAGTGGTGGTAATGTAGCACTCTCTGGTTTCGCATTCCAATTCATTGTTGACTTGATATAGTCGCAGTATAAAGTCAGTTGTTTTGAATGTCAGCAATCTGTAAGAAATAAAAATCTTTTATTAAAATGCTGTTTTGCCAAACAGAATTCCTAAGAAAATTAGTACCTACCTGCCTGTGTCTGTTATAATTACTGAAACTTCAGACTAGACAAGCCTCATCCTTAATTAGAGAAGAGAAAGAACAGATGATGCAACAACTGAGGCAAGCATCAGTGAAATTTCTGAAGTGTTTAAAAAAAAATCATTCTAAGGCCGGGTGCAGTGGCTCACGCCTATAATCCCAGCACTTTGGGATGCCACGGTAAGAGGACTGCCTGAGCCCACGGGTTCAAGACCAGCCTAGGCAACTTGGTGAGATCTCATCTCTACAATAAATCAGCTAATTTTTGTTACATTTAAATGCTAATCACTTTTTTTTTTGAGTTGGAGTCTCACTCTGTCACCCAGGCACACAGTCACAGCAGCCTTGACCTGCAGGACTCAAGCAATCTTTCTGCCTTACTCTTCCAAGTAGCTGGAACCACAGGCATGCACCACTATGTCTGGCTAATTTTTTGATTTATTGTAGAGACAAGGTCTTGCCATGTTGCTCAGGCTGGTCTCGAACTGCTGAGCTCAGACAATCTTCTCGTCTCCACCTCCCAAAGTGCTGGGATTACAAGCGTTGACCACTGCTCCTGGCTTTAAACGCGCTTTTACTTATTATAAGCTGTTTATTCTAAATAATCTATGCTCATTGTTAACAAAATAATAATAAGCCGGGCTCGGTGGCTCAGCCTGTAATCCTGCGCCTTGGGAGGTTGAGGTGAGTGGATTGCCTGAGCCCGAGGGTTCAAGACCCGCCTGGGCAACTTGGCGAGACCTCATCCCTACAATAAACCAAAAAAATTAGCCAGGCGTGGTAGTGCACGCCTGTAGTTCCAGCTACTTGGAAGGCTGAGAGGGAAGGATCACCTGAGCCCAGCAGGTCGAGGCTGCAGTGGCCGGGAGCGGCCACTGCACTCCGGTCTGGGCAACAGAGTGAGACTCCAACTCAAAAAAATAAAAAAATAAAAAAATAAAATAAAATAAAATAAAATGAGATGTTATGTTATTTATTTGTGATCTTTCTATCTTCCTGATGAGAGCATTTGGTGTTATAAACTTTCCTCTTAACATTACTTTGCAGCACCCCAGAGGTTTTGGTATGTTGTGTTTCCATTTTCATTTGTTTTAAAGAATTTTTAAAATTTCTATCTTTATTTTGTTTATCTAAAAGTCATTCAGATGCAGGTTATTTAGTTTGCATGTATCTGTGTGGTTTTGAGAGTTTCTCTTTGTATTGATTTCTATTTTTATTTCATCATAGTCTCAGAAGGTGCTTAGTATCATTTCAATTTGGGGGTATTTATTGAGATTTGCTTTATAATCAAGCATATGATCAATCTTGGAATATGCACCTCGTGGAGATGAGATAAATGTATATTCTGCTGTTGTTGTTGGATTCAGTTGTTCAAGTGTTGAGTTTAATTTCAGAATTTCTTTGTTAATTTTCTGCCTCGATGATCTGTCTAGTACTTTCAGTCAGTGTTAAAGTCTTCACCATTATTGTGTGGATATCTAAGTCTCTTGATCTAGCAGTACTTGCTTTATGAATCAGGATGTTCCAATATTGAGTGCATATACATTTAGCATAGTTAAGGCTTCTTGTTGAGTTAAACCCTTTATCATTATGCAATTCACTTCATTGCCTTTTTTCCTGTTTTTGTTTTAATGTCTGTTTTGTCTGATATAAGAATAGTCACCCTGTTCTTTTATGTTTTCCACTTGTGTTGTACATCTTTCTATATCCCTTTACCTTGAAACTATGGGTGCCATAGAGTGTGAGCTGGGCCTTCTGAAGACAACAGAATGATGGGTATTGCTTTCTTTTTTTTAAATCCAATTTGCCACTCTATATCTCTTAAATGGGACATTTAGACCATTGGCATTAAAGGTAATATTTGCATGTGGAGTAATGTTCCTTTTGTAGTACTTTTAGCTAATTGTTTGCAGTCTCAGTTGTGTGGTTGTTTCACAGTATCTTTGGGGTATGTGTTTATGTGTGCTTTTGAGGTAAATATTATTTTTACCTTTTTATGCTTTTGACTCTCTTAAGCATCTCTTGTAGGGCTAGTCATGGTTACAAATTTCCTCAGCAGTTGCTTGTCTGGGAAAAACTTTAATTTTCCTTCAGTTATGAAGCTTTGTTTGGTGGTGTAAGAAATTCTAGGCTAGCATTCTTTTTTGTAAGAATGCTAAAAATAGGCCCCCTATCCTTTCTGACTTGTATGTTTTCTGCTGAGAAGTCTAATGTTAGTCTGATGAGTCTCCCTTTACAGGTGATACGGTCATTTTTCTAGCTGCTTTTAAGATTTTTTTTTCTTTTGTAGTGACCTTGGGTTGTTTTATGACTGTATGCCTTACAAAAGGCCTCCTGATATATTGTGCAGGAGTTCTTTAACCTCTCTAGCAAGATTGGGGAAGTTTTCCTAAATTGCACCCTCAAATATGTTTTCCAAGTTGCTTCCATTCTTTTTTCTCTTAGGAATGTCAGTAAGTCGTAAGTTTAATCTCTACATAATCCCATTATTCTTAAAGACCTTGTTTATTTTCTTTGAATTCTTAAAAAACTTTTTGCCTGATTAAGTGGCTTTGAAGGATTAATCTTTAAGCTCTGACATTCTTTCTTCTGCTTGTTCTAGTCTGTTGTGAAGAAGTGCAACTGTATTTTGAAATTCTTGCAGTGAATTTTATTCCGTTTCAGAAGTTCACTTTGGTTCTTCTTTTTTTTAATATTTGATGTTTTATTTTTAGTTTAAGGAAGTGGGGTACAATTCAGTATTAGATATACAAATTCTCATTGTACAGGTAAAGTTTGGGCCTCACTTTGTTTCTTTCTTTTTAAAATTTAATTTAATTTTTATTATTATAAAGATGTGTGGTACAATTCAAGGATAGGTGTACAAACGTTAATTATGCAGGTACCCTTGTTGATGAGGTGTGCCCCCTCCCTCCCCAACAGTTTCCCTCAACTGCCAATCCCATCACCCATCCCCTGACAGTTTCACACTACCACCAGTCCTTTTTTAATAGTATTATAATTGTTCAAGGTCCTCATATGAGTGAGAACTTATGGTACTCTGTTTTTTGTTTCTGTGATGGATCACTGATAAAGATTGACTCTAAATCCATCCAAGTTGCTGCAAAGTCCATATGTTTGTCCTTCTTTATGGCTGTGTAATATTCCATTTTGCATATGTGCCACTTTTTTTTTTTATCCAGTCCAGCATCGATGGGCAGCATGGTTGGTTCCATGTTTTTGCTATTGTGAATAGAGCTGTGACAAACATATGTGTGCAAGCATCTTTTTTGTAGAATGATTTGAGTTCCTCCAGGTATATTTCCAATAGGAGAATTGCTGGGTCATATGGAAGGTCAGTTTCTAGTTCTTTCAAAAAATCCCACAGTGTCTTTCAAAGAGATTGCACTAGTTTGCATTTTTCTCTTCATCCTCACCAGCATCTCTTGTTGTTTGTTTTATTAATGATGGCCATTCTTACTGGGGTTAGGTGGTATCTCAATGTGGTTTTGATTTGCATTTCTCTCATGATGCATGAAGCTGAAAACTTTTTCATGTGTCTGTTGGCTGCCCATATATCTTCTTGTGAGAAGTGTTTATTCATGTCTTTTGCTCACTTCTTAATGGGGCTGTTTGTTTTTTTCCTTTCAGCACGTTTGAGTTCCTTGCAGATCCTAAATGTTAGGCCTTTGTCAGACATACAGTTGGCAAATATTTTTTCCCATTCTGTGGGCTGTCTCCCTGCTCACGTGATGGTTTCTTTTGCTTTTCAGAAGCTCGTTAGTTTGATGAGGTCCCACTTGTCTATCTTATTTCTTGAGGTCTGGGCATTTAGAGTTCTGAACAGGAATTGGTTGCCACTTCCAATTTACATACAGGTGTCTCCTTCATTTTCTAAGATTCTTATAGTTTGAGGTTTTACATTTAGGTCTTTGATCCATTTAGAGTTAATTTTTATGTATGGTGATAGTAAGGGTCCTGTTTCAATCTTCTGCAGGTGATCAGTCAGTTTTCCCAGCACCATTTACTGAATAGCTTCTCCTCTCCTGAGTGGTTGTTGTTGGAGGTTTTGTCAAAGATGAGTTGGTTGAGAAATTGAGCCTTTGCTTCTGGAATCTCTATCCCGTTCCATTGATCTATATGCCTGTTCTTGTACCAATACCAGGCTGTTTTGATTACTGTAGCCTTATAGTAAAGTTTGAAGTCTAAAAGTATGATATCTCCTGCTTTGTTTCTTTTGCTGAGGATTGCTTTGTCTATTTGTGGTCATTTATGTTTCCAAATGAATTTCTGTATTGTCATTTCCAGGTCTGAGAAGAATGATGTTGGTAACTTAATGGGCAATGCATTGAATTTGTAGATTGCCTTTGGTAAGATGGAAATTTTAACAATGTTGATTCTTCCTATCCATGAGCATGGAATATTTTTCCATTTGTTTGTGTCTTCTCGGATATCTTTGAGCAATGTTTTGTGGTTCTCACTGTAGAGTTCTTTCACTTCTCTGGTTAGGAAGATGCCGAGATATTTCTTTTTTTCTTTTTTTTTGTGGCTATTGTGAATGAGATTGTACTTTTAATTTGGGTCTCTGTCTGTTTGTTGTTAGTGTGTAGGACTGCAACTGTCCTTTGCACATTTATTTTGTACCCTGAGACTTTGCCAAAGTCCTTTATCAGTGCAAGCAGGTTTTTGACAGATTCTCTTGGATTTTCAAGGTATTGGATCATGTCATCAGCAAAGAGGGATAACCTGACTTCCTCTTTTCCTATTTGGATACCCCTGAGTTCCATCTCTTGTCTAATTGCCCTAGCTAGGACTTCCAACACAATATTGAAAAAGAGGAGTAAGTGGGCAGCCTTGTCTTGTTCCAGTTTTCAGGGGAAATGTTTCCAGTATCTGTTTATTTAGCAATATGTTAGCTATGGGTTTATCATAAATGGCACTTACTATTT
This sequence comes from Tarsius wallacei, assembly GCA_963574415.1. Taxonomy (NCBI): domain Eukaryota; kingdom Metazoa; phylum Chordata; class Mammalia; order Primates; family Tarsiidae; genus Tarsius; species Tarsius wallacei. The sequence goes on from CAUYQG010063926.1 coordinate 16,412, forward strand.
TGAGGTATGTTCCTTCCATACCTAGATGCTTGAGGATTTTTATCAAGAAGGGGTGCTGGATTTTATCAAAAACTTTTTCTGCTTCTAATGATATAATCATGTGATTTTTACATCTGTTGATGTATTTAATTACATTCATGGTCCTGTGAATGTTGAACCAGACTTGCATCCTGGGGATGAAGCCACTTGGTCATGGGGATGATTTTTGAGATGTGTTTTTGGATCCGATTTGCTAGAATCTCATTAAGGATTTTTGCATCTATGTTCGTAAGGGATATTGGCCTGTAATTCTCTTTTTTTGTTGGATCCTTACCCAGTTTGCATATCAGTGTGATGTTAGCTTCATAAAATGATTCTGGGGAGAATTCCATCTTTCTCGATTGCCTGGAATACTTCAATTGGATTGTTATCAACTCCTCCTTTATGTTTTGTGGAATTCTGCTGGAAAGCCATCCGGTCCAGGACTTTCTTTTGTAGGTAGTTTCTGCATGACAGAGTCAATTTTCTGGGTTGTTATTGGTCTATTTAATGTCTTACTGTCTTCGTGCTACAACCTGGAAGGTTGTGTGATGTCAGAAATTTATCTATTTTATTTAGATTATCAAGTTTGTTTCCATATAGGTGTACATAGTAATCTCTGAAAATCTTCTCTGGGGTCAGTTGTGATTTGATCTGTATTTCTGATTGTGGTTATTTGGGCTTTTTCTCTTTTTCTTGGTCATTCTGGCTGGGGGGGGGGTCCTTCAATCTTGTTAATTCTTTCAAAGAGTTTTTTGTTTTGTTGGTGTTTTCTATGATATTTTTGTCTTCTATGTCCCATATTTGGACTCTTATTTTGGCGATTTGGATTCTTCTGCTATAGGTCGGATTTTGGAGGTCTTCTCTTTCCAGTTCCCTTAGGTGATTTGTTAGGCTCTCAACTTTTGATCTTTCTGTTTTCTTGATATGTGCTCATAGAGATATAAATTCCCCTCTCAGAACTATTTCAATGGCATCCCAGAGGTTTTGGTAAGATAGTTCTTCTTTTTCATTTGTTTCCAAGAATCTTTTAATTTCTGTTTTGATTTCAGTGTTGACCCAGTAGTTGCTCAGCATCATTCTATTTAGTGTCCATGTCATTGTGGGCTTTGGAGAAATTTTGTTTTTGTTGATATTTATTTTTATTCCACTGTGGTCTGAGAATGTGCTTGGCAAGATGTCACCATTATGGAATTTGTTTATGCTTGATTTGTGGCCAAGGATGTGATCAATCTTAGAGTACGTTCTATGTGGTTATGAGTTGAATGTATATTCTGTGGTTATTGGGTGGAATAATGTGTAGGTATCTATTAAGTCCATTTGGTCCAGTGTCAAGTTTACATTCTGTAACTCCTTGTTTACTTTTTGCCTCGATAATATATCTAGGGCTGTTAGTGGGTTAGTCAAGTCCCCCGCTATAATAGTGTTAGAGTCAATATCTTTTTATAGTTTACTTAGTAGTTGCTTTATAAATGCTGGTGC
>CAUYQG010063929.1:0-17742 GCA_963574415.1 Tarsius wallacei
ATACACACATACACCCTAAAACAAACTGGAATAACAACAAAGTGAAACAAGACAAACAACACCAACAAAAAACCAAGAAAACTAAAAAAACACACACACAGCACAAAATGAATGGAAAAGGAAAACAGAAAGACCAGGGAAAAATTTAAAAAAAAGGAATTCAGATTGAACCCTCACACATATATTGACACACACCTTAAACTAAAAAATAAAATAAAAATAAACAGAAGAACAAAAGAGCAAAAACAAACCAACAGCAACAGAAAAGTTGAAAGATGAGCACTCAATCATTCACATACACACATAAACAGAAAACAGCAAACAAAAGAAGAAACAGGAAAAGAACAAAAGACAAAAAAAGGGGGAGATGCAGATCAAACACTCAAATACACATTCATGCCCAAAGAAAAATATTTTTAAAATAGATGAACTAACAAACAAATAGGCAAAAAAATTTAAAAAATAATTAAAAATTTAAAAAAATCAAAAAAACCCCTGCCTTCTTGTGGCAGACTCTGTAAGTGTTCCTTTACCCAGCTCTCTCCTGCTCTCTCCTCTTTCACTCTCCTTCCAGTGTCCAGAGCAGGGTAGGAGGAGGGGCAGTAGAGGTGGGTGGGGCTGCAGTCCTCCCCTCCCACTCTCATATGGTCAGGGAGATCTCCTCCAGTGCGGAGGTGTGGGATTGTCACTTCGCCAGGTATGTACTCACGAGGGGGGTGCCCTAGTCAGGCCTATCCTGGAACGGAGTTCTCCTATTGCGACTGATGGCAAGGCTGTGCCTGGATTTGTCCCTCTCAGTCTTGGCCCAGATGTGTGGGTCTGACATTCAGAGGATTGCTGGGGAGGAGGTGGGTTGGGTCAGACCCGGACTCATCACTAATCTCTTTGGAGTTCTTCCTCCTCCTTCTCTGGCCACACTCTTTGTCTCACAGCTGGATCAGGGTAGGTGGTGGGGTGCCTGGGACTCAACACTTGTCAGGTCTCTCCAAAGTTTATGCTCTCAGGATATTTCTTCTAGGTTATGATCAACCCCTTAATAGTTGATCCACCAGTCACAGAGATTGGGTCTGTTGTTCCATGGTGAGCAAGTTGGAGCACTTTCCAGCATCACCTTCAAGATGGGGGTGGTGTGCCTCTCTTGTCCTCTTCAGTAGAACTCTTCCTCTGGGGTCCCTCTGCAGTCCCTGGTGCCAGTGCCTGGCAGGTGCTGAAGTGGTGAGGCAAAGCCTGGAGTTGGTAGTCTCTCCTGCTGCAGTGATAAGGCAGAGCCTGAGGTGGTAGTCTCTCCCTGCCACTTCTACACAGGAAAACTTTTGTTCATTTAAACAAAAATGGCACTTGGCTTCTGCAACCTGGGAAGAGCCAGGGACCAAGCAGAGAAGCTGCAGCACAGCACCAGCTGTTGCACCATGGCCCTGGCCAGAGTCCCACTTAGTTAGTCCCTCCCCGCATTTTCTTCCCAGAAAGGGTTGTGTTGAGCTATAAATAATAATAATAATGCAACTGGCTTCTGCATCCCAGGAATCACTAGGGTTCAAGCTGAGAGACTGTTGCACCAGCTGCTGCACAAAAAGAGTCCTGGCTACTAGCCCCCTAGCCCTCACTCATTCAGCCACTCACACAACAACTCACTCACCAGCAAATACACAAAATTTTCCATACTCTCACTCACTCACACCAGGATTTGCCTAGTCCAACTGACTTGGCCACCATCTTCCACAATCTGTCCAATATCAATTTTCTTTTGAGTTGGAGTCTCCAGTCACCCAGACTGGAGTGCAGTGGCTGCTCCCGGCCACTGCAGCCTCCACTTGCTGGGCTCCGGCAATCCTTCCACTTCAGCCTTCCAAGTAGCTGGAACTACAGGTGTGCGCTACCACACCCGGCTAATTTTTTTTTGATTTATTGTAGAGATGAGGTCTCACCAAGTTGCCCAGGTGGGTCTCGAACCCGCGGGCTCAGGCAATTCACTCACCTTGGCCTCCCAAAATGCGGGATTACAGGTTAAGCCACCGAGCCCGACCCAATATCAATGTTTTTAAAACTATTTCTTTTTGCGTGGCTGTATCCTTTAAGAATACTGCTTTACACACACTTCGATAGGAATTACACCCATGCCTTTTTTATATTATGCAACCTATTTCTGTTATATTTTGTTTTTTACAAGGTGGCAACTATAGTTACTTTTGAAAATTACATGTTTAAGAACCTGGGCATAAGATGAGTTGTCACTGAAAAACTTGTTTTGAGATCACAGGTGACCAAACATTTCCATACTCTAAAATTAGGAAGAGGCTTTTTGTTGAACTGAGACCTATCTTTTCCCACGAAGGAAAAAAGAAGTGCTTTCTTCAATCCTCAAGTTCAGTGAGAAAAGCTCTAGAAGACCATTTAGGAATCTTTCACTTGCATCCACTAAAATTTGTGGAATGTTGTGGGATGGTGGCCAACATACCATAGAAAAAATTTCTACAGGCTAAAGTAGCCTGTGGCAATAGAGTAGAGGGCTGCCGCTGGGAAAATGAATGTACTTCCACTGACATCTCCAGATGTTTATTGTTGCTCTTAATCACTAAAATACAAGCTTAGTAAGAGTAGACATCCAGTTTGTTTTATTTGTTGTTACAGCTCCACTACCTAGGGAATTGCCGGGGGAAGAGCAAGCAGACAATAAATGTTTTAAATGACCAAATGAATAAATTAACGATATGGATAGTGGTGGTGGTTGTGGTGGAGGTTGTACAACATTGTGAGTGTATGGGGGGGAATGACCCACAAAACCAGAATTTATACAATAAGACAAATAAATTTTAAAACAAAATCAAAAAATTAGTATATAAGATAGAAGAAGTGATAACATCTTGTGTGGATGACTGTATCATTTATCATTCATTGACCTGAAAAATTCTGGAAAAATAGTATATTTAGAGAGGTTGAAGAACAAAGATGGCTATAGTATTGTGAACAAAGATGACTATACTATTTTGAATGTTAGGTTTTAGGTGCCTGTACATTATCCAAATGTAGATACTCAATAGGTAGTTAGATATGTGTGTGTAGATTTCACAGGAGTTGTTTGAATGAAGATAAATAGCTAGGAATCAGAATGATTGAAGCCAACTGTTTTAAAAAATGTCATATGGCATGATATGCATACCAGAATTTCTATGACAGTGTTTATAGAGGTATGAGGCTTCCTAAGTGCCCCATAGCAATCTGGGACAGGGACGTTATGAGTATAATATATAATAATAGAGCAGGATGTTAAATGTTGGACCATGGGTTTACAGATTGCATAATTCAGGAACCACCAACTCCTTTCTGGCATGATCAAGGGTTCTGACTGCTGTCTAATGTTAGTAGTCACAGCAGTATAAATTAGAAGATAATCTTACAAGAGAGAGCAAGATATGGGGCAGTAACTAACAAGACAAAGAATTTTTTTTTGCATTTGTTTATTTTTAAGATGGCAGTAAAAAAGCATTGCATTTGTATTCTGAAGGAGATGATTATGTCTAATGTAAAATAATAAATATTATTATTTGAGACAAGGTCTCACTCTATTGCCTAGACTGAAGTGCAATGGTACAAACATAGCTCTCTGTAGCTTTAAACACCTGAGTTCAAATAATTCTTCTAACTCAGTCTTTAAATCTGTTTTTTTGTTTTTTTTTAAGAGAGAGCTGGAATCTTGCTACATTGCCCATGCTGGTCTAAGCAATCCTCCCTGTTTGACCTGTTTGATCATACGAAAATGCTAAAATTATAGGTGTGAGCCACTGTAGCTGGTCCAAAATGATAATTGCATACGAGAGAGAGGGGGAATTCTTATTTATAGGCAAGGGTAGATAAAACCTAGTAAAACAAGCAAGAAATTAGATTTAATAATGTTAAACAATTCAGTTTTGATAATGAGAAAAAAGACATACTATACTGGTGGAGAATTTGACATATCCAGTCAATCATCAAGCTCTATTAATTTTATTTCTAGATTTTGGTTGCTCGTTTTTGATTCCTCATAGTGATCCAGTGATAGCCTGGTACTTATTTTTCCTCCATTTCCATCAGTTCTCCTCATGCATTTGCTGGCTTTTCATTTAGCACCAAACACCATTCTGCTTCCCTGCTTTGCTACGTAGAATCTATTATGGTTCGATAATACTATGCCATCTTCTAAGAACACCCTTCCTTTAGCTCTCAATTCAAACCTAATAACATGGATGTCTCTGTCAAATATCCACTTAAAAAGCAATAATTTATTTTTCCGGTGATGCCAGGCACTAGCCTCCAAAGCCTCCTTTGAGTGTTTCTATTTATAAATGCTCATTGACACCTTGCTTATCACTGGGGAAGTACTTGCACATTTTACCTAATTATAAATTCCACTAACTTCATTGTAATGCACCTGTAACCCAGTTGTATGTGCCTCTAGACTATATATTTCTTAAGGACAGCACTTTACAACCTGGCATATTGTAGGAAAACTTCTATTAAATGAAACTCAAATTTCTGTTTTTTGACATTAGGGAGTAGAGTTATTCCAAAGATTTATGAAGGAGTTAATGTAAAAAATATATTATCTTTCAGCAGTGTAAGATTTACACATGCGGATGTAAAAATTGTTTTGTAAGTGACTCGCTGTGCTTTAATATACAGTAATTCTGATATTTTTAAATGTGTTTTTTAAAACCAAATACTGATGGTCAATGGTAGTCCCAGTTACAGTCAATGATTATAGAACACTGAAACTTTACTCAGGTATACACTGGAGCATGTCTACCACCAGCAGAGAATAAATAATACTGAATGTCACAACAAATTGCCCGAACATAGGAACTACAAAGAGGTCGTTCAGATCAGAAAACTCATTGATCTCCTTTGGCATTTAGTACAACTGGGAATAATGCACAAGGACTTTGGTGTTGTCTATGCTCAGTGTTCTGTCTGAATTTCAAAGGCAAGTTTTTGGACATGATAACAATCATAAAGGTGTTATATACTGCTTAGTAACCAAAATGGCATTTTCATTATTATCTGTGAGCTTTTAAATATTACCTTTGGGATTCTACAAAGAGATTCAATTTCATTCAGTTTCAACAAAACACTTTTGAGCACAGGGAGCATAAATAAAGCCATGCCCTCAAAATACTTAAAAAAATATGTCAGTGAGAATAGTGTCAAATAACATTCTTAAGTGTTCTGTAAACATTTTAAATCTATATTTTCTGAAAGATTTTGACACAAATTCAGTTGTATCAGGCAGATTTTTAATAACCAAATATTACAGAGAGACAAAAATTATACTTTAATAGATACTGTTAAATAACTATATTTCTATCTATATTTATTAAGCAGAAAGTCTATATATGAAAATCTATAGCTTATAAACTTACTTTCTCTGCTTATCAGAAATATACACTCAAATCTTAATATTTTATCATATTTGTTTTGAATTATCTTTTAGAAATTGAATATTGCAGATATCATTCAAGTCGCATATTGCCCTATTCAATTATATTTTCCTCTTCCTTTCCCAAATACATTAAATATTGTGTGTTTTTTTTCTTTTGAGTAACCCATGGAAGTATTTTTTATATGAACACCAAATATATTTGATTTCATCAACAATTATGACAAAGTGTTATATTTTTGTTTTAACTATTTTAGAAACTGTATTGGTGTGTCTTTTTTTAAGTTAAGCTTTGTTTTGGAGATATGTTTATGTTTATGTATTTAGTTCTAATTTATTTACTTTAATGGTTATGTAATATTCACTTTTACAATACACCCCAATTTATTTCCCCATTCTTTTATTATAGATTATTAATTATTTGTTTCCTTTTTCAAAATATCATTCATTTTAAAATGCTTCAGTGACCATTACTGTACATATTTCCTTATGCACATATGCTGAAATTTTACTAAGGCACATAGATAAAAGTAGAATTGCAGAGTTCTAGGCCTTGTACATTTTCAAATGTTATGTATTACAAAATTTATTTTTAAAATGGTGTGACAGTTTGTGCATATTCCAATGATGCATAATATATTTCTATTTTTACAAATATTTATTAAAATTTTGCATTTTCACTTTTTTAATGTTAACTAGGTAGAAATAAAACAGAAAATTTTGCAATCAATATGAAATTTATTAAACTACATCAAATATACAGAAAGTATATGCAACATAGTGCACAGCTTGATAACTTTTTATAAAATACAGACTTGTAACCAACACTTTGATCAACAATGAATATTATTACATGACCTGATCCCCAGAAACACGCCTGTTCACCCTTCTCATCACCTTCTCTTCCCAAGAGTAAGCAAAACCCTGATCTCTAACATCAAATTTATCTTGCCTATTTTGGAATGACACATTATTAGACTAAAATAGTCTGTTCTTTTTTGTGTCTGATTTCTTTTGTTTAACATCACTGTGGTATCTTCCATACCGTTGCATACAGTTCTATTCATTCATTCTTATATTCTATTGAATGACTAAGAAATAATTTACATATTATACCATGGTAGAAGGTTATTTAAATGGTTTACTGCTATTTAATAATCATCTCAAAACTTGGTGCTTAAATCAACATCTTTTTTTAAATTATTATTTTTATTTTAAAGATGTGGGATGCATAAGTGGGATAGGTACATAAGTGGCCATCATGCAGGTAAAGTTTGGGTACCCTTACAGATGCTATGTGTTCTCCCTCCTTCCCCTGGCAGTGTCTCACTATTGCTAATCCCTTTCTTATAGTATTATGATAAATGTTCAGGGTCTGCTTATGAGTGAGAACATGTAGTACTCAGATCTTTATTCCTGTGAAAAATCACTCAGGCTCTAAATCCATCCAAGTTGCTTCAAAGTTCATAATTTTGTTTTTCTTTATGGCTGCATGATATTCCATTGTACATATGTGCCACATTTTTTTTATCCAGTCCACTTTCTATGGGCAGCATGTTGGTTCCATGATTTTACTATTGTGAATAATGCTGCAATAAACGTGTGTGTGAAGTTATCTTTTTCATAGAGTGATTTGAGTTCCTCTGGGTATATTCCCAGAAGGGGGATTGCTGGATCATATTGATTGATTTTTAGATCTTTTAGGAACCGTCACACTGTTTTCCACAGAAGTTGTACCAGTTTACACTCCCACCAAGGGTGTAGAAGTGTTCCCTTTTCCTCGTATCCCCTCCAGCATCTGTTGTTTTTTGAGTTATTGATAATGGCCATTCTGACTGGAGTTAGGTGGTATCTCAGTGTGGTTTTAATTTGCATTCCTTTGATGATTAGTGAGTCTGAGCATGTTTTTCATGTGTCTGTTGGCTTCTTGTATGTCTTCTTCTGGGAATAAACCAAAATCTATTCTATTAGCTCTTACAATCTCTGCATAGACTCATCTGAGACTCTGCCTCTCTGGACTGTTGTTGGACCACACCAAGAGAAAACGTTTTCCAGATGAAAGTAGACACTTCTCATTTTAAGGAAGCCTAAGATCAGAAGTCTCTGAAATTGCTTCTGCTACAATTTCTTCGTCAGATTGTCACAGGACAACAAGAAACCCAAGGATTTATACAGGGAGAGAGATATTCGAGGGAACAAATTTTTTTTAAAATGATATTGTAGTTCACTCTGTCATAACAGTAATTCATTTCCATATGTAAAACACACTACCTTCTGTTCTCCCTTCCAATTAATCAGATTGAGACATAGATAGGCTCATTGGGTTCAGCATTTCAGTTGGGCTTTCATGAATTCAAATACTGGTGAGCTCAAAGGTATAGAACATATTATGTTCTATATGCCCATATTCAAAGGATTGGCAGTAGGGGAGAATCTGTTTCATAGCAATTCTGATATCCAGACAGATATTTCTCCAATATTTCTGCTTTTTAATAGTGGCCTTTCTCACCTTGGCTCTGCCCCTGAGTCAATCTTTATTTTCCATGAGAATGCTCTATGTTTGCAGTTGAGTATTTCTCAACTTGCTAGATGCCTGTGCTAAGTTGGGTGCTGAGAAAAACCTTATTTTATTTTCATTGTCTCTGTTTTTCTAGCAAATATAATTTGTTTAATAACTATGTGGGTTTTGTGTGCATCAAATTATTATCTACTCAATTTATTGAAAGCTGCACCCACATGACTTTTCAGAAAAGGCCGGCCATTCTCTAACAAAAGTTGAGATTAAAGTTTAAATATTGCATATGGAAATGAATGTATTTGGAAAATCTCTTCAAGAGTTCTAGAAGATTTATGTATAACAAGAAGATAAAAAAGGCATGCTGTAAGATTTTTGTTTTGTTTTGTTTTGTTTTTTTCAACTGAAAGACTCTGTGAAGTAACACCTTAAACCCTAATGAAATGCTGAAAAAAAAATGAAGAGGTCATGACATCTTAAAAATGAGACTTTTTTTACTGACAGAGCTCTAGTTTTCATCTTTTTCTTAAATACACTTCGTTTTAGATATATAGATAGGTGATAGACAGATGATAGATAAAATTAACATAAACTAAAATAATCTGTTTAAACCATTTTAATGTATGCAATTCACTGGTTTTCAGAAATTCCCAAGGCTCTGTATCAACACCACTATTTAATTCTAGAGTATTTCCATCACTCTGAAAAATAAAACAAAGCCGAAAATACATAACATGGATTTAATATACCCAATAAGCAGCCATTTTAACGTTGGCTAAATCTCATGTTTTTCTAGCAGTTCACTTAACTTACCCTCTCATCACCAGCCAAGGACAGAACCAGTTTCTCAGAGGTAGCTTTTGATAATTGTTTTACAACTCCCCTCCTAAGCTTGTTTTGTACTAATTAACTTTTCTATTTCAAGTATTTGCTTCCACTGGTAAGACCCAATTTAACCTAATCTGCCCATTGTGACCCTCATGACACAGACAGACCTCATCACCATGGCAGCAATCGACTAATCCACACAATTGTATGTTGTCCATCATCTTAAGTCATTACTTGTGCTTACCTGCCTCTTCGTGATGACGTGGAACAGACCACCATCCAACAACCTTAATGACCTTCCTCCATCAAAGGGAAGGTTTAAAAAGATTCAAACTGGACCATCCATTTGCCATTGCCTTGCTAGACTCTGGTGTGGCCATTTGCTCTTTAAGCTATGGCCATTGCCATGTTTCCTGGCTTTGGCCCCTTTCCCTACCTTGGGGAGGTGAATCTTCTCTCGTTCTCTCTCTTTTCAATTTACTTTTTAAATAAACTATATTTTCCAATCTCAGTTCTGGGCAATTATTTGCATCTTTCACACAGCACTGGATCATACACCAGACATTCACACTCTGACAGTTCTGACCTAACATTATGGAGCCCCCCTGCTGGGAGTGTCATCTAACAAAAACAAACAACAAACCCATAGTTTTGTTTCCTGCTAACAGTAGAAAGAGAAATAGAAACAATATGTAGTGGGTACACTTATTTAGACTACAAATAAAAATAGGATGTAAGATACTGTTTTCCTTTTATCAGAGTAGAGGAATCATCTACTATCATAATGACAACAGTTTTAGTGCAACATATTTGGCAGAATCAAATTTCTGTGGGTTCAAAACTATATCACCCATGAGTGTGAAAAGTTCTAGCATTATGAGCTAAGAAAAGTAGTTATTGGTTTATATGTTCAAATAATTTTGTTAAAGACATTTAACAAAGATGAGATCCTATGAAAACTAGAAAATATGTGACATTGAACATCCTGCATTCCTTATTCTTTAGAATCGCTGTGTGTATTAGTTGTCAGCTTCTGGAACTTATTGGAACTTGTTAAATTGATGTCGGATGATCACATATAGTTTATCCTAACTAGTAGTTTATAGATAATAATATTAAAATTTAATGTCACATGCCTAAACTATTTGTATGTTATCATACATTGTGGTATCTAAAGTGATATGTACCTCTAATGCATTGATGTCTAGATCTATGAAATAAGGGTAACCTTGAGGGATTTTGACAATCCTCAAATGTGATGTGACTGTGTATCTCGGTTTACTCCATCACCACAGGATAATAAATATATTCCTTGCATTGTTGGAAATTTTTTTTTTTTATTAAGCACATCCATTCCAAAATGAAGTCATAAAGTGGTGACTGATTTGGAAGATTATATTGATCGGACTCTAAATTTTGTAGATATAGAAACTATTGCCAATGGAAATTAAATGTAGAGTGGTCAAGGTCATAGTGAAAGATTTAAGAAATAGGCAAAAGTTTTCTGACTCATGATATGGTGCTATATCAAACTCCACATATTCTCTGTCTGGACTTGTCAGGGCCAATTCAAAGATCATTTTCCCTACTTGGCTTTCAAAGTGTCTATTAACCTGACATTCTGTTTTCTTATCCTTACCATTTGTATCTCTCCTGTACATCTTTTACTTTCCCTGACTTTCTCAATATGATGCAGATTCTATTGACAAGGATTTTAATCTTGGCATTCAACTCACTGTGATTAGACAGAAATAGCTTTTTTTAAAAAAATTCTGTTTGGTCAGCTATAAAGTGAAGATAATAAATTATTTATAGTAAATACATAATAAATAAACTATTCCTCCCAGATTTGTTACGAGGACAAAATGACATAATGTAGGAGGAAATGTCTTGTAAATTATAAATAAATACAGTTATAAGTTACTGTGATTTTTTTTTTTTAATTCTGGAAAGTCATTGATGCTTTCTCATTCCACTTTAGCCATAAAATTTTTCTAAACATTATAAACATACTTTGATAATAATAACAAAAAGTTAATTTAGTCAATGATGAAAAGCATTAGCAATGAATAGAAAACACTGACTTATTAGTACTTTCTCACTAGTGCTGCATTTCCTAGAAAAAACATTTTTAAATACTTTGAACATATTGATGGAATTTATATAAATTGAATACTGCTTATAAGTGGAAAAAGTATCAAGCTCAGGATTATGGCAACAGTGTGCTTCAACTAATCAAGTAGGACTTGAATTTGTAAATAGTTCTAGAACTCTTTTTATTGAAATCTTTAATATTAAGTAAAATAAGAATTTAAAAATGTTCAAGGGAACACACTATCTGTCTTTCCTTAATAAATTAAATCAAGTTATGTCTAAAATATGAAATTAAGTAAAACAAATATATTCTTGCAAGGTATACCACTAGAACTTCTTCACTCCTAACAAGTAGATCTCAAAGAGTTTGGTAATTCTAGCTATATTGAAAGAAGAGCATATAAGAGATAGATTTATTTAAAATTTATAGGTGTTAATTACTTATTTTAAAGCAATATACATATACTTGTTGAAAACCACAAAATATACAAATGTAAACTGATTTTAGGGAATTGGCAAAAAATAGATTTAGGGAGAAATATATGATTGATATACAATGGTTAACATCTGTGGTGAGGATAAAGCCCTTGTAAATGGTCAAAAAAGAAAAAAACACAATTCTCATTTTTGTAAGCAAAATTTGCATAAGAATACTTTCAAATGACTAAAGGCCTTATTAAAAATGTGTTTTGTAGGCCAGGCATGGTGGTTCATGTCTGTAATCTCGGTGCTTTGGGAGGACAAGGTGGGAAGATTACTTGAGCCCAGGAGTTCAAGAGCAGCCTAGGCAACATAGCGAGACCATGTCACTACAAAAAAATAAAAAAACTAGCTGGGTATGATGATGTGCACCCATAGTCCCACATACTCTAGAGGCTGAGAAGGAAGGAAATCCTGAAACCAGAAGGCAGAAGCTGTGGTGAGCTGTAATCATGCCACTGCACTCCAGCCTGGGTGACAGAGTAAGATCCAGACTCACGCACACACACATTAAAAAGTTATTTTTATAGATTGTCGACATTTACTACTTATAAGGAAAATGTTTACTTCTTTCAGAATATTTACACCGTTGTCCCTTATTTGTTTTAATTTTTTTTTAATATTTGTTTGCTTTTCCATCTGAAATAAATTTTGTCAATCTAACTTTATGTTATTCCAAAAAATGTCTTCAAAAATAAATATATACTTCTCATATGATTGATCAGTCATGGTCCTTGGTATTTACCCAAATAAATTAAAAACTTACATTCACACAAAAATCCACATACAAATGTTTCTAACATCTTTACTCATAATTGCCAAAACTTGGAAGCATCCAAGATTTTCTTTATTAGGTGAATATATAAATGAGCTGTGGTCCATTCCAATAATGGTATATTATTCAGTAAAAAAAACAAAAGAAAAGAAAAGGGAAAAAAAAAGAAAAGAACTATCGGGCCATGAAAAGAAGGAGAACACTTAACGGCATATTACCAAGCAAAAGAGGAAACACAACACTTAACTACATATTACTAAGTAAAAAAAGTCAGTCTAAAATGTCTACATATTACATGATGTAAGTCTACATATTGTATAATGCAATGGAAAAGACATAATTACGAAAATAGTAAAAAAGATAAATTGCTACCAGGACTGAGGGGGAAGGAGAGATAAATAGTCTGAGCACAAAGGATATTTAGACTAATGAGATAGTTCCCTATGATACTACAATGGTAGATACATGTCATTATATATTTGTTAATTATCATATAGTGTGTAACACCAAGAGTGAAATCTAATGTAAACTATGGACTTGGGGTAATTTCGTGTTGATATAGGTTCACCAACTGTAACAAATGCATCAGTGTGGTGTGGGATATTAGTGTGGGATAGGTTGTGGGTGGGGAGGTGTATATAAAAACCCTCTGTGCCTTCAACTCAATTTTGTGTGAACCTAGATGTTCTCTAAAAATATAGTTTGTTCATTTTAAAAACATATTATTTGGCACACATTTGTCTTCACAAACTAAGATTGTTTTAAGTAACAAACACAAACATATTAGTAATAGTATTTTAAAATTCTTCCATTAAATTTATGAATTAATTTTAGGATAACTAATCATTTTGATGTATATGATGCTCCTTTTTATCTGTTCCAAAGTTGTTTCATAACTTCAATAATATTTTAGTTTGACACATTTTTCTTGTCAAAGATTTAATATGTTGGATTGTATTTTTAAGTGTCTTAAATAAAATAATGTTTTCCATTTTTATTTTTAAGATCTTTTTGCTTTTGGCCTATATTATCCCCAGAACTTTGCTCATTAATGCAGAATTTACTTCACTTAAATGTAATGTGGCTTGTGTATGAGCATTCCCATTCCATATCACAGAACAGCAGCTTTTCTTTTAAATATGTAGTATGATTTTTGAAGATATGTTGGCAGAGACTACTCAGACAACATGGCTTTACCATGTTGGATTTTTCCTGAATGCAGTTTGCACTTAAACCAGTGAACATTCTGTGCTTCTTTTTTTTTTTTTCCCAGAGAATGTGTGATAGCTCCAGAAATCAAGGAATGGATATGGATGCTGCCTCTCAATAAATGCCTGACAAATCACTTCTTTTTTTCCCCCCTCCTTCTTTAGCTACTGTTTCTGTGACTCTGGGATCTGTTGGACTAGAGCTTGTAATATACCAGGGAGCAGAGTTTCTTAAGGGAAAGCAGTGGTTCTACTGAATTTGAAAGTGGGACTATGATGTCGGGCTCCACATGTCACAAGTGAATGTGATCAAAATGGTGTCAAGACAATGACTAGTGACATTCTTCTTATCTGGCAATAGTAATGCAGGGAGAAACATGAAAAGAAGCAAAAATTCTTTGGGACAGCTCATTATAACACCAGATCCAGATGTAGAAATTAATGGTAAAGTTCTGCAGCTTTATGTAAACAGAACTAGTGAGATTTCAGATTCTTCACAAATAAAATTTTGGAAAACAATAGATAAAGAAGCCTAATTGACCAAGGTCCTAGTGGAAGACAAAGAACTTTTTAAATTAGTAAGTACAAACATCACAAAAAGTAGACTGGCCAACTTGTTTAAAAAAACAAAACAAAACAAAAAACATAATTTTTCCCTTAATTTGGAAAGTGTATATATATATGAATTTACTCAGTCCTTTTTATTTCTTTTTCCCCAATATTTTATACAGTGTTTTGATTATAATCAAATGTTAAGTCCTGACCATAGTTTGCATTATAAAAATAAGGAACTAGGATGGTACTAAAGTAGAAATAAAAGTTATGTTAAAATTCTATTTTTGTAAGTCTAAATGATAAGCTTGAAGTTGTCTCTCCTTGAGATTGAGTATTAATTTAATACCCATTATAAAGGATCATTGCATTATGGTATTTTGGAGCTCATTCACCACATAGAGATGTGAAACTTAAAATCACCTTCAAAAAGAATGTAATAATTATCTGCTATGATATAGTAAGTTGAGACTGCAGTTAGATTTTTCAGGGCCTGCTCCAGGTCTAAAATAAAGTCCAGTTCTCTTGCCTCCTATTTTCTAAGTAGTTCAGGCTGCTCCCACACAGTGACTGAACAAAGAGGTTTTCCTTTGATGGGAAAGAATTGCTCTAGAGACTTTCTCAGGTTGGTATCATGGCTTAACACATTCATTTGGCCAGTCTTGCTCTTTTGCCTGTTTTCTTTTAAGTTGTTGCTTCTTATAAGCCATAGAATAACACTAAGAGTGAAATTAAATCCTAGTTCTTTTACAATCTTACTCCATTTCAGCACTTGTTTACCTAAGAATATATTTTCCACAATTATTTATGTATTTTAAGCATGTGATTTTGAAGGAGTGTATGTTTTGCACTAAACAGCCACAAAAAAAAAAAAAACCTGAAAGTGTGTGTGTGTGTGTGTGTGTGTGTGTGTGTGTGTGTGTATTTTGAAAGGGGAAATAAAAAATTCAACCCCGTACTATATGGGAAAAAAGTAAAAATAATAATTGGAGGGAAGTCTGGGAAGATGACAGCCAAGCCAGCCAGACTCAGTGAATCCCAGTGTGATTAAGTGGCTGTGTGGAAAATTTTGTGTATGTGCTGGTGAGTTAGTGCGCATGTGAGTAACTGACTGAGTGAGGGCTAGGGAGCTAGTGGCCAGGGGTCTCTTAGTGTAGCAGCTGATATCAAAGCTGCTCAACTAGCACCCTAGTTACCCTGGGATGCAGAAGTCAAGCGCCATCTTTTTAAATCAACAAAACCCTTCCTGGGAAGAAAATGTTGGGAGAAACTGACTAAGTGGGGGCTCATGAGCAAGTGGCCAGGACCATGCTGGTGCAACAGCTGGTGATGCAGCTTCTCTGCTTGGTCCCTGGCTTTTCCCAGGTTGCAGAAGCCAAGCGCAGTATTTTTTAACAGACAAAAATTTTCCTGTGAAGAAGCAGTGGGAAGAGATTACCGTTCCAGGCTCTCCCTCACCACTGCAGCAGGAAAGACTGCTGGCTACAGGCTTTTCCTCACCACTTCAGCACCTGGCCAGGCACTGGCAGCCAGGGCCGTGGAGGGAGTCCAGAGCCAGAGTCCCACTGGAAAGGACAAGAGAGGCACCCCACCATCATGTTGAAGGTGGGGCAGGAAAGTGTTCCAACTTGCTCACCACGGAGCAACAAACCTGATTTCTGTGACTGGCAGATCAAGTACTCAGGAGTTGATTGTGACTCAGAGGGAATATCCTGAAGGCGCAAACTTTGGAGGGACCTGACCAGTGCTGAGTCCCAGGTGCCCCACCCTCTACTCTGATCCAACACTGGGTAAAAGGATGTGACCAGAAAAGGATGAGCAAGAACTCCAAAGAGATCAGTAGTGAGTCCAGCACTAACCCAAATCTCCCCCTCCCCAGCAATCCTCTGAACATTATACCCACAAAGCTGGGTCATTACTGAGAGGAACAAACCCAGGTGGAGCCTGAACTTCAGTGGCAATAGGATAATTCTATTCCAATATAAGCCTGGTGGGGGCACCCCTTGTGAGTATATACCTAGGGAAGAGACAATTCTGCACCTCCCCACTGGAGGAGATCTCCCTGACCATACAAGAGAGGGAGGGGAAGACTGCAGCCCTACCCACCTCTACTGCCCCTCCTCCTTCCCTGCTCCAGAGAGAGTGAAAGAGGAGAGAACAGGAGAGAGCTGACTAGAAGAACAGTTACAGAGCGTGCTACAAGAGGGCAGGTTTAATTATCTTTGAAATTTTAAAATATTTTTAAATTTTTAAAAATGGTTTGCCTGTTTGTTAGTTCGTCTATTTTTAAAAATATTTTTCCTTTGTGCATGAATTGTATGCCAGGATTTGATCTGCATCCCCCCTTTTTTCTTTTCTTTATCTGTTTCTTTCTTTTGTTTATTGTTTTCTCTTTATGTGTGTATGTCAATGATTGAGCTCTCATCTTTCCATTTTTTTGTTGTTGTAGGATTGTTTTTGCTCTTTTGTTCTTCTGTTTATTTTTACTTTTTATTTTAGTTTAAGGAGTGTGTCAATATATATGTGAGAGTTCAATCTGAATTTCTTTTTATTTATTTATTTTTTCCAGTCTTTCTGGTTATCTTCTCCATTCATTTTGTGCTAGGTGTGTGTGTGTTTAGTTTTCTTTATTTTTTGCTGTTTGTTTGTTTTGTTTCACTTTGTTGTTATTCCAGGTTGTTTTGGTGTGTGTGTGTGTGTGTGTGTGTGTGTCTGTGTGTATTCATTTTTTTTTTTTTTGCTTTGGTGTCTGTTTTTATTGTTCTGTTTTATTTTTTCATTTCTTTTCTTTCTCTTTCTTTCTTTCTTTTTCCTCATCACTGTCCCTGTATCTCCGACTCAGGGGGTACACACATGAACCTCTTGCATGGCCATATAGGGGGGATTGGTGGTGGGAAGTGGGTCTCAGGGAACACATATCAAAATCAGTGAACAATGTCATTTGCAAGTAGTTTCTGAATTCTAGCTCCCCATCCACTACCTTATTCAACTATTAAAACTACAAGAAACATCAAAGCTTCCCACCCACAGTTCTATTTCAAAATAGAACAAATACAGAGCTCAGATCAGGGAAGAATAGAGGAATGAGCAAATATCAGAAAAGAAAGTCTCTTCCACTGACTTGAAAAACAGAACTAAAGAGAAAAACAAGAGTTATGTCACAAATTAGAGAAAACCAAAGGAAGACCACAGGTAATTTCAAATGTAACAGAAGTAAAACTCCAGAAAAATCAGATCTTGGAGGCCAAACAATGAAAGTCATCAACAATTAGCCCCAGAATATGACAGGGATTAGAGGATGGATGGAAAGAGTGACTAAGGCTCAAGAAAGACAAAGTGCAACACTGAAAGAACTTGTAACAGAGATTTTGGCAATAAAAATTTTCATCTAGGAAATAAAAAGATGACAAACATGGAAAGTATAATTAATCTAGCTGAAAAAAGAACCTCAGAACTTGAAGATCAGAACATGGAATTAACCCAATCTGTAAAAAACATAGAAAGAAGACTCAGAAAGAAAGAACAAAACCTCCAGGAGATGTACAATTATATCAAGAGGTCAAACCTATGCCTGATTGGTATACCAGAAGAAGAAATGAAAGTGGAAAACAACTTGGAGTAAGTATTCCAGGAGGTAATCCAAGAAAACTTTCTCCACCTCACCAGAGATGTGACTGGCCAAGCACAGGAGATACAGAAAACCCCCACAAGACATCGAATGAGAAGAGCAACCCCTAGACACATAGTAATTTGCCTACACAAAGACAGCAAGAGAGAAAGGTCAGACCACTTACCAGGTAAAACCAATCAGAATAGCAGCAGACCTACCAGCAGAAACACTGCAAGCAAGAAGGGACTGGAGCCCTATATTCAAAGTCCT
>CAUYQG010063930.1:0-58313 GCA_963574415.1 Tarsius wallacei
CCATATCTTTAAAATAAAATAAAATTAATTAAAGAACAAGCAAACAAAAAACTTAGGCTGTGTAAAGTATTTTCAGTCTTGGGCTATGTGTACCAATTCTCTTAATACTTGTATTTTAGTGTTTTGTTTATTTATTTTTTATTGTATAGTATCTAAGAAACAAAATGTTAATCGGTTTGACAAATGGAGCTAAATTTGGTTCAGTTTTCTCCTTTATAACCTTGGGATTCCGATTTCTCTTCTAATTTTCATGCTCACGCTGTAGTCCCAAACCTATTTGCTCTTCTTGTTTGTAACAATTTGTAAAGTCAGAATTCCAGATGAAAAGAGTACAGTAGAATAGAAACCTATTCTTTAAGTCCCAGTGACAACTATGTCAGTCATCTTTATCTTTTATTGAAATTGAAACTACATGAGAGTCTGAACATAAAAACTGAAAAAGTCAGATTATTAGGGTATTTTGGTCATTATGGACATTAAATATTTATTTGTTTGTTTGTTTTTGAGTCAGAGTCTCATTCTGTCACCCAGACTGTAGGGCAGTGGCACACTCACTGGGCTTCTGCGATCCTTCTGCCTCAGCCTTCCAAGTAGCCAGAACTACAGGCACGTGCTCCCATGCCCGGCTAATTTTGTTTGTATGTATGTTTTGTTTTGTTTTGCTTTTTGAGTTGGAGTCTCACTTTGTCACCCAGACTGGAGTGCAGTGGCACGCTCCCGGCCACCGCAGCCTCGACCTGCTGGGCTCTGGCTATCCTTCCACCTCAGCCTTCCAAGTAACTGGAATGATAGGTGCGCGCTACCATGCCCGGCTAATTTTTTTATTTATTGTAGAGAGTAGGGCTCGCCAAGTTGCCCAGGCGGGTCTCGAACCCGTGGGCTCAGGCAATCCACTCGCCTTGGCCTCCCAAAGTGCTGGGATTACAGGCTGAGCCACTGAGCCTGGTCTAATTTTTTTTTTTTGTATTATTTATTGTGGAGACAAGTTCTCACCAAGTTGTCTGGGCTGGTCTCGAATCCTCGGACTCCAGCATCCACTCTCCTCAGCCTCCCAAAGTGCTAAGATTGCAGGTTGAGCCACCGAGCCCAGCCAGACATTAAATATTTTAAGCATAAAACAATTAAAATATTTTCTTTCCTTTCATAACCAACTTGCTTTTGGTAACCTACGTTTAGTTTGAGGTTAGGTTATTTTACCCTAGAAAAATAACATCACTATTTACAGTTATTTGGTACCAGCAAAAAAATTTGCTCTGAATGTTTCAGTCATTAAAGCAAGAAAAGAAAACAGTCGAAATTTTCTTATACATTCTATAAACAATATCACTTTTAAAACCCCTTTCCTGTTCGTTTGTTATCTGTTTATCCAGATAGGCACTGTCCCTGCTGACGCCATACAAGACACACTGAACCTTAAGCAAATTTATGCTTCCTCCAAGCCCCTTGTTTCATTTCTTTGAGTTGCTTTTCAGTATGTTTTTCATTATAACATATTGCCATCTTAACAGCTAAAATGATAAGGCAGGTTTGTAACTTTCAGAATTGCTTTATTGCCAGTAACATTATAGCAGCTCTGTTGAGTAGACAATCTTTCAGGCATTGCTAAAGAAGAGTGAGAGAAATGGGGTTATTAAGATACTTGTGGACATTGATTTTAGAGCACTCAGAGATTAGACTCTCTGGTGTTCCAATTAACTGTTCTGTTTGTCTTTCTAAACAGATTTCATAGTTATGGAGGCAAGCTCACTTTCCTTTCCGACTTCATGTCAGAGCAAAATTTGTTAGACCAGTGTTCACTTTAATTCCCAGTGCTTAGTGTGAATGTTTATCCCACTTACCTTGAAACATGTGGGTCATGATTTGTTAGGTCTCTTGTCCTATATTTGCATGAAAGAATATTTTATTTAAAGTCATATCCATCTACTTCTTACTCCAAGACACTTACATCCAGGAATCTTTCTCTAACTGTCATTCTAAATATACTTGGCACAACTGCTGAAGAATGGCAAAAAAGGGCTTCTGAATCATGATAAATTAACATCTCATTATATGGAAATCTACTCCTACATTCACCCTGAACTTGAAATGACCGAGAAATAGAACAACCAATGTGATTTTCTTTTGGCTTTGCCATGGAACTCTCAGAACTGGTTCTTTTTTTTAATGCCATAGAGGCCCATTTGCCTGCAGAAAAACATATGGTTTCAAAATCAGAATTAAAATATTTTTCTCTCTCTCCACCATCATTCAGGCAGAGCAACTCTATGTGCTCTCTTGTGAACACATTCATACACTTCCTCTAAAATGTCCCAACAAAGGCCCGGTCAACATCAAATATGATTTCCCAAAGTGTTCACAAAGTCACTATCATATGTTGATATTGATCACTAGAATATTGAACACCTAGAGGCAAATACAAATAGCCAAGTGGAAGCTAGCAAAGAGGAGACTGAAATATAGAGTGATATACTCTCTACCCACCCCGCCTCTAATTTTTCCACCTCTCTTCTCTTTTTCTTACTCAATGACATTTTTAAAGACATTGTTATATGTTAAGCAGAAATATTGATAGCATTATATGTATGTATTTATAGAATAATGCGAAACAATTCTAAAAGTTAGGTACCATTTTAATTCCCCATTTATAGATGGATTGAATAAGATTTACAGAAGTTATATAATGTTGGAGAAAAAAATCTATGTTTATTCCATGTTAGTCTGTTATCCTCACTACATGTCATTGTCATAGACTTCACCCCTAATTTAGCTAATTGTAACAAAAGCAAAGTATTGATACCAAAAGAACAACTATTGACTGAAAATCCAAAGTTATTGTTAAATAGCAAAAATGATACCAGGTCAGTAGTATCACTCTGAATTCCACCCATCTCACTTTCCTGGAATTTTCCCTCATTTGTCATACTATCTTCTTTTGCTTTAATTTTTCATTTTTACTGCCTTTGTCCAATTTGTATTAAAGTTACTCTACTTCTTATCTCAAAAAATAATAAATAAGATACTTTAGAAACCTCCCTATCTTATTTTTTATTTCTCCTCTCCTTACTGCCAATATTATTTCATTCATTCATTTATTTTAGAGTTGTGGGGTACAAGTAAGTATTTACTATATAAGTAGGCTGCTTGCAGGTAAAATTTGGGCTTTTAGCTAGACCTCACTCCCCCTCACAATGGATCAAGTATCCATTGTGTTGTCACCTGCCCCCCACCCTCCCTTCCTCCCCTAGCAGTGCCCAGCAACTGCAGATCCCACCCCTGTGCTAATGTGACTAGTGTTCAGGGCCTGCTTGTGAATAAGAACATATGGTATTCAGTTCTTTTTTTTCTGTGATAGTTCACTTTGTATGATGGTCTCCAACTGCATCCAAGTTGCTGCAAAGGCCATGATTTTGTTATTCTTTATGGTTATGTAATATTCCATTGTGTGTATATACCACATATTCTTTATTCAGTCCACTTTAGATGGGCAACAGGGTTGATACCATGTTTTTGCTATTGTGAATTGTGTGGCAATAAACATGCAGGTCTTTTTTTTTTTTTTTTTTTGTAGAGCGATTTATGTTCCTCTGGGTATAGTCCCAGGAGAGAGACTGCTGAATTGTATGGAGGATCAATCTTCAGTTCTTTTAGGAATTGCCACACTGCTTTCCATAGAGGGTGAACTAGCTTACATTTCCACCAATAATGTAGAAGCATTCCCTTTTCTCCACAACACCCCAGCACCTGTTGTTTTTTGACTTACTAATAATAGCTATCTTTACCAGATTTAGGTTGGTATCTCATTGTAGTTTTGATTTGTATTTCTCTGATGATTAGTGGGGCTGAGTACTTTTTCATGTGTCTGTTGGCTGCTTGTACATCATCTTTTGAGAAGTGTCTGTTCACGTCCTTTGCACATTTTTTAATGGGATTGTTGGTTTGATTTTTCCTTTCAGTTTGAGTTTCTTGTCGATCCTGGATATTAGACTTTTGTCAGATGCATAATTTGTCAGACACAAATATTTTTTACCATTCTGTGGGTTGTCTTTTTACTCTCTTAATGGTTTTTGTTTTTGTTTTTGCTGCACAAAAGGTTTTCAGTTTGATGAGGTCCCACTTGTCTATCTTAGCTTTTGTAGCATTTGTTTTTGGGGACTTAGTCATGAATTCATTGTCTATTCCAATGTCAAGAAGGGTGTTTCCTATGTTTTCTTCTAGGATTCTTACAGATTGAGGTCTGTGAAAAATGATGTTGGTAATTTGACGGGTATTGCATTGAATCTGTAGATTGCCCTAGATAGGGTGGACATCTAGACAATATTGATTCTTCAAATCTGTGGGCATAGAATGTTTTTCCTTTTGTTTTTCTCATCCTTGATTTCTTTGAGCAGCATTTTATAGTTCTTGTATAGGCCTTGCACTTCTCTTGTTAGGTGGATGCCAAGGTATTTCTTTTGTGTGTTTGTGGTTATTGTGAATGAGATTGTGTTTTTTATTTGGTTTTCTGCCTTCTTGTTGTTAGTGTATACAAATGCAACTGTCTTTTGAATGTTAATTTTGTAATCTGAGATTTTACCAAAGTTGTTTATCAGTAAATATTGCCAAGATTATTGAAAGAATACCATGCACGACTCATCACATCTCCTGTTCTTGTCTCAACCATTTTGTACTACCATAACACTACCAACAAAGCCACATGAACAATCTACTTGCTAAATCACATAAAGATGTTTTAATTCTTATCAGTCCTCTATGCAAAACACTTGATACCCACAACTATTCCTTCCTTCTTGAAAAAATTTCTTTGGCTTCTGTATGATCATTGTCTACTTTTTGTCTTTCTATGATTCTTTCATTCTTGTTCTATTTCCCGTTGTCCTCTGTCTTTACCTACCCGTTAAACTTCTGCTTGCCTAAGTTTTTTCCTTAATCTTCTTCACTTCTATGATACTACATTTTCCCAAGTTTCTTATTGCTTTTAACCTCCAGATCTCTACTTACACCAAGGATTTCCTCTTTAATCCTACGCTCTTTATCTAACTGTGTATGGGGCTCAGTTGTCTCACAGTCTTGTCCCATAAGAAATTCAGACTCAATATGGCCAACACCTTTCTCCTAAAATCTTCTGTTGTGTTTCCTAAATTTATAAATATCATCCCATTCATCTGTTGTCCCAAGATAAAAGCAGTGATTTTGATTTCTTCTTCTCTTTTTCCATACACATGCCATGAAATTCCAAATCCTATCAATTCTTCCTCTGCAACATCTCTCATTCTGTCACCCATCTTCTTCTTCTTGGTATTTAATTTTAGGCAATTTTTCGCCTAGATCACAACTTTCCAATTGGTCTCCCATGCCCAATTCCGTCTCTATAATGAGGTGAAAATCATTGCAAAACACAAAATGACTCTCCATTGTTTCCAAACCAACAGTCCAAATTTTTTAGAAAACCAAAAGAGTTGGACCCTTGATTTATTCTCTAACATGACCTCCTATTACTATTTCTTGGGCCTCCTGCTTGGGTTCTCTTGAACTATTTTCAGTTTTCTAAACTCATTCAATTTGTTCATGCCTCAAGGCCTTTCCACATAATGGCTCTGCCCAGATTGCCCTGTCTCTAATCAGGCCTGCTTTGGTAGAATCTTCCAACAAGCTTCAGGTTTCAAGTTAGACATCATCTCTAGGAGTCATTTCCTGGCACTCAAGTTCCTAAAACATTCTGTGTACATTCAATAATTATCACTAATTAAACTCTACTGTCTTTTTTTTTCTTGACTATCTTTTCCATAAGACTATAAATTCAAGGGCAGGAACAATGTACAGGTACATAAATATGAAGGATGGCCAATAAAAACTGCAATGTAAAATGGGATTTTGGCCACAATTACTTCCTTTAAGCAAAGCTTCAAATGTTTATATACCTTCTGCATGATCTAATAGTCTATAAGCAAAATGCTTCATAAGTTTATAATTCTTTTTTATTATTAGATTGATGCTGAAATGAAAAATGTCTTATAGTCCTGAGGCATGTGTATCGTCTTTGGTAAGTATATTCTTTAAATACAGCACCAAAGAATCAGCATTGTGCAATGTATTTTAAACATCGAAGAACGGGAAGGAAACTTTATTCAAATTAATTATTTATTCTATTTATTATCCATTGAAATTCATTTTACAGATGAGAATATTATGCACCTAGAAAAGTTAAAAGAGCTTGCACAAGGGCACACTGCCAACTTCTGACATGTTTAATATTAGGATCCAGGTTTACTGGTTTCTTGTCTGGAGCTAAATCTATCATAGCCTCACATGTAAGATAATAACAGCATAAAGGTCATTTCCAGGATTTTTGTGCTCTTTAATAGGAAAAAGTCGGAGTTTAAAGACAGAGTTCATCGAGTCTTAACTCATTCATGATCTCTGATGTGAATTTATGTTATTCCTAATTCTGTTCCTGATTGCTGCTGATGTGAATTTACGTCTTTGCAAATTCTGTTTCTGAATGCTGCAGCTTGTCATACGTATGTGTTATTATATCCTTCTTGAAAATGAAGAATAATGAGTCAAGGAGATAAAAAATTAATTGAGATAATTTTCTGATATCGACTGCACAATGTTGTTATTGATTTTGTAGTTGGTAAAAAATTGCAAGTTGGTTATTATTTTGTTGCAATTAGTGTTGTGTACTTATATTTTGATATTTCAGGGCTTTCATACTCCAACATTAAAAATAACTTGCCAGCCGGGCTCGGTGGCTCAGCCTGTAATCCCGCACCTTGGGAGGCTGAGGTGAGTGGATTGCCTGAGCCCGCGGGTTCGAGACCCTCCTGGGCAACTTGGCGAGACCTCATCTCTACAATCAATCAAAAAAATTAGCCGGGCATGGTAGTGCATGCCTGTAGTTCCAGCTACTTGGAAGGCTGAGGCGGAAGGATCGCCAGAGCCCAGGAGGTCAAGGCTGCAGTGGCCGGGAGCGACCACTGCACTCCAGTCTGGGTGACAGAGTGAGACTCCAACTCAAAAAAATAATAATAATAATAACTTGCCATAATTACAGAAATATGCTGACATTAAAAATAACTTGCGCTGGGCTCGGTGGCTCAGCCTGTAATCCCGCGCCTTGGGAGACTGAGGTGAATGGATTGCCTGAGCCCGCGGGTTCGAGACCCGCCTGGGCAGGCGAAATCTCATCTCTACAATAAATCAAAAAAATTAGCCAGGCGTGGTAGCGCGCGCCTGTAATTCCGGCTCCTTGGAAGGCTGAGGCGGAAGGATCGCCGGAGCCCAGCAGGTCGAGGCTGCGGTGGCCGGGAGCGGCCACTGCACTCCAGTCTGGGCAATCGAGTGGGACTCCAACTCAAAAAATAAAAATGAAAAAAAATAACTTGCCATAATTACAGATATATGCTGATAAGATTTCTGAAGTTGAAGGTGAATCCTGTGAACTAATTAGTGATAGACAGATAATGATATAATGATGCAATGTAAAAGAAGAAAATATATATATATATTCAGTTTATAATCCAAATAAAAATACAAAGTACACAATGCTAGTCAGAGTGGTGTCTGAGGCAAACACTGGATATGTCTGCAACTTTCAGCTGTATTGTGAAAAAGGTAACAATTTAGAAAACACCATTTCACTTGTGCTTAACAACCGAAGTTTGCAGCAACCGACTTCAGATTTTTTTTTTTTTTTTCACCCGCTTTCAGTATTCGGAAAGTGAAAATTTTGTGAATCGCAAATGTGTTAAAAGTAACACAGTAGGGTTCTTAGGAAGAAAAATGCATCCTTATTCAAATTAAAGCAGCACTGTTAAAATATTATCACTTGCTTCTTTCAATTCTACATTTTCACCCACTTAAAAGTGCCTAATGAAGATATTAAGAACATAAAATTGTTTACTTAGACATAATTCCATACCTTAAACTGAAGGTGACCTCAACTCTGCACATTTCAACAAGAATATTTTCTCTCCAGATTCATTCTGTTTATTTTAAAGATATTACATCTGAGACTTTAAAATAATGCAAACAATGGTTTGGGTTTATCTTAGATCTTAGCTGAACTGAGGCTTTTCAATGAAGTCAATTTTTTCTTTTGCTGAAACAAAAGCCTTACAGTCCAATGACTAATGAAAGTAAGTCATTTCGCCATGTTCAAGTTTTTATCTATCAGTTATTTGAATCATTTGAAAGCTGGGAAAGCTATCAGTTGGGAAAGCTACATTAAAACTTAAACTTTGAATATGTTTTTCACTGGACTGTTATTCTTCAAAACTCAGAGTGTATTTTCTTGATGCCTTATATACTTGCAGACTATGAAAGAACAAATTAAAATAGGAGAAAGTATCTTAAGTAAGGAAATTTCTTTTCAGAACAAATTTCAGAAATATTTTTGATGATAACTAAATCAAAAGGTGGACTCAGTTTTTCAGTGACAGATTAATGAAAAACCTAATGTACTGATTCTTCTTAATGGTCATTATCTTCATCTTCTACACAATTTTTAAATTATTTTTCTTGTGCCAGTCAACATTTTTCTCTGGCTTTTAATTTTAGCACCATTCAATTGTTTGGCCACCAAATACAGTTTGATCATCTGGAAGATCTAAAATCATTCACATATTCCTTCCATAGACTTCTACAACATGGATTGTCTCTTTTGAGCTCAATTTTATCCACTGCTGGTTTATCATTATCACAATTTGTAATGATGAAGACCCTACCAACACTCAATTATATCAGGAATAGTTCCATGGATTTGAAAAAACAAATTATTCCTGGTTCACAATGTTAAAAGTCTGAAATACCTGATACCCAGAAATAATGAGGCCACAACTTAAACATTTATATTAGGTTTCCAGAACACAACCAACAGATTGAGGTTTCTGGGTTCTGGAAAAATTTTTCTAACTCTATTGAACAACCATGGATTCATTCAATTATCGGTAGCATTGCCTCAAAACAATATAGTCCTTCTCATGAGATACTTAGGAACCAGGTCTTGACTTGTGATTCCAGATTAAGTGCTGATCCTTTTCCCCTAAAATAGAATAGTCTTTTTGTTGTATTTTAAATTGTTCTAGTAGGAGATGCTAATTTTCTTCAACGATTTTTCTCTCACTGTGACAAGTAAACTAACCAATGGCAGAAGTGGCACATTGTTTAGGGCAAAGCAGTTCCCAAAACCGTTAAGCCAGCTATGGCTGGCTGTATATTTCTTTTCAGTCAGCGTCTGTCCTCCTTTAGTTAGAGATTTGAACAGTTTGTAGAAGCTGAAGCTTGTTGTCTTATGGTATTTTGATCCCTAGTTTTACCTACAATTCATATCTTCCAGTCAACAGTTTCATGCTGTTTTTCTCTCAAATAAAGTTTTATTACAAACTTGAATTGTCAGCTTAACAATTATTGGTCCCTTTGACAAATTTCTTTCTTCAAGCCTTCGAGCCCCAAATTGGTTGTGGCCATATGTATATGCCCTATTGGAGAGGAAATTAAATCTCACGAAGCTAGTTTTTGTTTTGTTTTGTTTTGTTTTTTAAATCTTCAGCTTTTGTAGCAGTTCATGTTCCCCTTGGGTTGCCAAAAAGTAAAGAAGTTGACTCATAATATAGAATGAAGTTGGGTGAAAAATACTTTAAGTAACAGAACCTGCCACAGAGAGGTGTTCACATTACAAGAGAAACATGAGAACTGAAGGCTGTGGGGGAAAGAACAGATTTATGTTTCCCATCTCATCCTCACTCCAAGGCATATGCTCACTGAAGAAAATGAAAGATGGAATTTCTGGCACTGTGCAAATACAACTATGATATAACTCTATTATACTGTCTTAGAAAAGGAGAAGAAGTTAAGGGGAGACATCTTTGCCTTAATACAAAGTAGGTGATTTGAAAAAAACTCACACTCATCAGTGTTTTACTAAAATGAAAACCACTGAGCTATTATTTCAGTTTCTTGATCAAGGGACCTTTTTATGCCATTGGTTGACTTTTTTTTTTGCCCTGGCAGTGATCATTTATTCTCATAGAACAGAAAGTCACATACATTATTAAGTTTAAAAAACAACAGCAACACTGTACAATGTACAGTGTACCTTGACGTAACAATAGTGATAGCTTTGTATACCATCACTATTGGTATTGGGAATTTCTTACATTTTTAAATTCTGGACCTACGAGGTGGGCCATAGTGGATATATGGGTCATGCTAGATAGATTTAGCTTTGTCATAAACATGAAAATGGCATGATCTTATATGCATCTGTTGAGTAGTATTGTGATTGTTACCCATTAGCTCTGTTTTTCTAACGTATCGCTCATTTTCATTATTCTCATAGACCTAGAGCTGGAATC
This sequence comes from Tarsius wallacei, assembly GCA_963574415.1. Lineage (NCBI taxonomy): Eukaryota > Metazoa > Chordata > Mammalia > Primates > Tarsiidae > Tarsius > Tarsius wallacei. The sequence goes on from CAUYQG010063930.1 coordinate 10,356, forward strand.
ACCCTGGGGAATGACCTCTCATAGCCTAACCTAAACAAAACTGCTGAGCTTCTGGAGAGACAACTAAGATACTCCTACTTTTCCAGCTATGATGTCTTCATATAATGATTTGCTCTCAGAATAAATTGAAATACAATGCTAACCATAAATATGACTAAGACTAATGTTGATCTTCAGAACTATTCCTACATCTTTCACGGAAATGCTACTGTAGGCAGCCTCAGCCTAGTAAGCTCTGTTTTTGTCTAGATCTCTGCTGTTTCTCTCTAAAAGACTGAAACACTAAGCATCCACTTTACAATTCCCAACACACTAACGTTCATTCCCTGACTACTTATCAGGGTTAGTAGGTACCGTTAAGGAAAAGTTAGCCAGCCCTCTACCATAAAGCTAGACTATCTCACTTCTTAAAAACAAATTCTGGATTAAAAAAATGTGGTACATATACACAATGGAATACTATGTAGCCATAAAGAAGGACAAACATATGGACTTCGCAGCAACTTGGGTGGATTTAGGGTCTATCGTACTCAGTGATCTACCACAGAAACAAAGAACAGAGTATCATATGTTTTCACTCATAAGCAGACCTTGAACAATTATTATAATACTATAAGAAAGGGATTGGCAGTAGTGGGAAACTGTCAAAGGAGGGGGGAAGTGGGATTGGTAGTTGAGGGAAACTGCTAGGGGAGGGAGGGGCATACTTCACCAATAAGGGTACCTGCATAATCAACATTTGTATACCTATCCCTGAATTGTACCACACATCTTTATAATAAAAAAAGAATAAATAAATAAATTAGTTAAATAAAAAAGAGGGAAAAAATACCAAGACAAAAAGAAAACAAAAAACTCCTGAGATCACCTTTTTGCTTCCAACTGCAAGTTGCTTGGGTTAATTAGGTAGTACCTGCCTTGGAAAAAGAAAATTTTTGTGGACTGAAAATGGTTATTTTTGCCAAAGACTCCTGAAAACAATTTATTGAGGCAGAGTTCTAAAAACATCATTTTTCTGTCAAACTCAATTTACCATATATAAAATACATATACAAGTCTATGTACCTTTTTTTTGGCCCAGAAAAAATGAAAGTGTCCTAACTCCATATCCTGCTTTGAAAGAAGGATACTATTTTCAGAATAAACACCTCTCTGAAATGAATACAAACAACTTTCTATATGTAGAGTTAATTGCATCAGGAAATGTGAATTCACCTCATGATATATGTAGAGTTATATAGTAGAGATAATGCAATTTTATGGTAAATATAATTAAAGTAAAATTAATCAAAATTATCCCTGTCGTTTCTTAAGATTCAAAGTCCCAGCAAGGAGCATTTTATTAACTGGGAGCCTGGGTCAAGCAACCATGCCTTTTGCTGCCAAGAACCAGGAAACAAAATGCCTGCCTCCTTGCTGCTTCTATAGTAGAAAGTGCAGCCCTACCCCTAACAAAGATTCTAAAATGAGATATAAACTTCAAATAGAAAACTTCTTCAGATACCATGAAGTCAAAAGCAACAGACTTTCCACTAGATATTTAGACACCATTTTGGACTTTAAAAAAAAAATTCTCTTTCACTTCAAAAATTACCTTACTGAAGCTTCAAGCCACTCTGAGAAGTGGATATCATTGATAAGGTATGAGGAGAATGGGACTCTAAAAAGGTGAGTCAGTGGCTGCAGGTCACACAGTTAGCAAAAAACAGGTCTTAGCTGTCAATTGCAGCATTCCATGGAAGGTTAATGGGCATAACTCAAGAATGTGCACCTATCAAACTGGTTCTGGAAACAATATAGTTACCACTCTTTTGAAGAGTCACAATTTAGCATATATAATTCAGTGTTTCCAGATTTATTTAACCACTAACCCCTTTTCCTTTGAATATTTTCCAGAAGTATTGCTCTGTGAAATCAATTTAAGAAAATTCTGCTCTTATTTGAGAAATTATATTTACAAATCTCTTATTAACTACTATAAACCAGTTCATTTCAGTCAAGTACTTTTATACTTGACCTAGTAGAACTGGGTGTTTTTTGTCACTGAATAGTCAATGAATATAAGAGAGGACCCCAAAACAATCAGAATTATCATTTGGAGAAAAGGTCCCTTGGAGTATAGGCTTCCCCCACTAGTTATGTGTTCTAGGAACTCATCAGCATCAGTGTACCAGCTAGTGCTGTTATAAGAGGCTGTGTTCGGCTTCAGTGAATTTTTTGGCAGATTCTTTGAACGTTTTTGCCCATTTCATGATGGGTGATTTACGAAAGCATCTGTCTACACTACGCTAGGTGTTCAGCAGGTTTTTGACTGAACACGGCGTGACCCTTGGTCCTCACCCTCCTATTCACCTGATCTCACCCCCAAGACATTTTTTTGTTTCTCTGGATGAAAAAAAAATTCCCTAAAGGAAAGCGTTTTGCAGATGTGAAAGAGGTGAAACACAAAATGGCAGAAACACTAAAAGACGTCAAAATGGATAAGTTCAAAAACTGCTTTGAGTAATGGAAAAAGCATCTCGGCAGGTGCATTACATCATATGGAGAGTATTTGAAGTTGACTGAAGTTTAAACATGTAAAAATAAATACACAATTATTTATCAATAAATTCCAAGATTTGGGGGGGGACCCTCATATTATATGACTAATTCAAGTAGTGTTTTCATGGTTTTCCCTAGATATATTTTGCAGCAAATTCTGAAAACGTTTCACAGTGTTTTCTTGTATTAAGACTCACTAGGCTAGGAGCAATGACCCATGCCTGTAATCTAGCATTTCAGGAAGGCAAGGCAGGAGTACCCCTGAGGCTCCCCTCCCCTAGCCGATTCCCTCCACTGCCAATCCCGCCTCCCCCCACCCCCCAGCAGTTTACCACTACTACCAATCCTTTTCATGTAGTATTACAATAATTGTTCAAGGTCTGCTTATGAATGAGAACATGTGATACTCAGTTCTTTGTTTTTGTGATAGATCACTCAGTATTATAAACTCTAAGTCCATCCAAGTTGCTGTGAAGTTCATAATTTTGTTCTTCTTTATGGCTGCATAATATTCCATTGTGTATATATACCACATTTTTTAAATTCAGTCCTCTTTCAATGGGTAGCACAGTTAGTTCCATATTCTTGCTATTGTAGATTGTGCAACAGCAAACACACATGTGCGGGTATCTCTTTTGTAGAGTGATTTAAGTTTCTCTAGGTATATTCCCAGAAGGGGGATTACTAGGTCATATGGAAGATCAACTCATGTTTGATCTTATAAGCATAATCATGTCCACATTTGTTACAATTTTTAGGAAGCAGAGATCTTTTAATAACATATCGCCAAAATGTATGCTTACTTTTTAAGTGCTGCTCAACATTAAAGAGATGCTTTTGAATTTCCATCTACCATCAACTATAGCTGATTTCAATAATTTCTTTTATATGAGGGGAGAATTTATTAAAAATCGTGTATTTGTTTTTACATGTTTAAACTATAGTCACCTTCAAAGTACTCTCCATTGATGCAATACACCTATCAAGATGCTTTCTCCACTGCTCAAAACCATTTTTGAACTCATCAATTTTGATGTTCTTTAGTGCTTCTGCCATTTTTTGTTTCACTTCTTTCACATCAGCAAAACAGTTTTCTTTCAGGACTTTTTTCATCTGAGGAAACAAAAAAAGTCACTAGGGGGCGAGATCAGGTGAATAGGGCTGGTGGGGCATCAGAGTCATGCCATTTTGTTCAAAAACTGCTGAACACTCAGCATAGTATGGGAAGATGTGCTTGTTAATCACCTATCATGAAATGGAAAAACGCAGCCTCTCAACAATTCTAACTGGTACCCTGATGCTAATGAGTTTCTAGAACACATACCTAGCAGGGGAAGCCTATACTCCAAGGGGCCTGCCCTCTAAAAAATAAAGCCACGTCTTTCTGGGACTTGTTTTATAAGAAGTTTTCAATTCTTTATACCATAGATATTGTTTTCATCCAAAAAACCTGGGTCCTCACCGTGATTAAAAACAAACAAACTCTAATTTGCTTCTGATAGTGACATTTACACTTTGTATTAAGTTAGGGTTTTCCAGGGAAACAGAAGCAATGAGATAGAGAGATAAAGAGGTTTGTTTACAGAAATCGACTTAAACAGTTGTGACGCTAGCTAGTCTGAAATCGCAGGGCAGACTGACTGTCTAGAAACTCAGGCAGGATTTCTATGCTACAGTCTTAAGGTAGAATTCTTCTTTTCCAGAAGAATTAGTTTTTACTCCTAATGCTTTCAAGTGATGATGTCCACTCACATTATCTCATCATCAATGGTAAACTCCTTTATTTAAAGTCAATTGATAGTAAATGTCAATTACATTTTCAGAACACCTTCATAGCAACATCTAGGCTAATATTGCACCTAACAAATGGCCAACACGGTTGGTTCCATGTTTTTTGCTATTGTGATTAGAGCTGCAACAAACATACCTGTGCAGGTATCTTTTTGGTAGAATGATTTGAGTTCCTCCAGATATATTCCCAATAGGGGAATTGCTGGGTCATATGGGAGGTCAATTTTTAATTCTTTCAGGAATCACCACACTGTCTTCCAAAGAGGCTGCACCAGTTTACATTCCCACCAGCAGTGTAGAAGCATTCCTTTTTCTCCCCATCCTTGCCAGCATCTGTTGCTGTTTGTTTTATTAATCCTGGCCATTCTTACTGAGGGTAAGTGGTATCTGAATGTGATTTGATTTGCATTTCTCTGATGATGAGTGAGGCTGAGCACTTTTTCATGTGTCTGTTGTGCTATTGTCTTTTATAAGGTTTAAATTCTTTCATGTTGCAGTGCTAACTTCCTGTGTTTTTTCTAGCTCATCCCAGAGATGATTCTTAAACATCACCTGAGGACCATCACCTTAAAGAGTCTTCACAAAATTAGTGTATTAACACCTCACCTGGAAATTCCTGAGAAATAAATTTTCTTTTTATAGAGGTTTTAATTTGAAAACACAAGTGAAAAACCATTCTTTCACTTTATAATTCAAAAGCAATAGGCCCTAATAAAAGCAAAAATTTGCTCAGCTTGACAGTTTACCCAATTTCCATTTGGAGACAAACAGCTACAAATAAACAAGTTGGCTTAGAAGGCTGTCTTTTAGATCTCTGGGTTTCCTTTTGTGCACCTCTTCTCACTACAGAAGTCTTGTTCCCACCCAACTGTAGACAGTGACTGTCATCCCTATCTGCACCTTAGAATCATATGGAGAATTTTGAAAAAATATCCCCTCAGATATTCAGAATCAATCAACCTTGAGTGGAACCCGCTCTGCAATCAAGACTGCAAATAACAGATTCAGAAACTTGGTGCCCTCACCCCAATTAGAAAAAACTATCATCTTAATTAACCAATTAAATATCTATTGGTTAAATGACTGATCATACCATAGCAAGTACAATATGTTACAAAGAATGCAAGTATAACTGCATTATCTCAGTCTGGCATTGCATTTTGAGTATTTTGTCCTTAATTGTAGAATAAAACTCTTTTCTCCCACTAAAGAAACTCCAGTTGTGGATTAGTCAAGTCAAAATTTATCTTTTTCAGAGGCTATTTTATCCTCATCCTTTTCTCCCAGGGATTGAAGCATTCTTGTCCCCATTACACCAAGAAAGTTTCTAATTGTTTCTTCCACCACATTCACCACCTCAAGGCACCTAGTTTCATAATTAAAGTGTTCTGGCAAGTTCTAGCTTGTAATGAACTGTAGTAGTACCTACTTGCTCATCCATAGATAAGGAGCCTGGGATTCATGGATTGCTTCTACCCCAGTGAGTTTCTAACAGTGAATCAGGTCTGTGTCTACATTCTTCGATATCAGAAGTATGGATCTTTCTATCTGTTGTATGCTTTACCATGAAAAGCCTCAACAGAACTTGCCTGTTTCAAATGAAAACCTTTGCCTCCACCTTGTGGATGTCATATCAAAATGCAGATGTCTGTGCAGAAGTAGATTCTGAAACCATATCTAAATAAAATTGATAATACAAAATCATCTGGAATATGCTTTACCTTGTGCTATAGCTCTTTGGGGAACAATCTGAAAGCAGTTAATAAGATGCAGAATTTTAAATTTTATTCTCAGAGATTTTAACAGTCATGTCAATTCAGCAATGCCATACACACCGACTAATTGAGTGTGTCCATTTAAATGTTTCATTTAGTTCCTGAGAATGTTTTAAAATTTGAGGAAAGAACTAGATCCATTTTATCTCTTAAAAATAGCATTAGCAATGGAGTACAAATATCTTCAAAATATTAAATTCTTGCTAAATTTAAGGACAGCATTTTTTTAAAATTCACTGTTTTTTAGTACGTTTTTAGTATTCAAAAATTTTCCTACCTATTATCTCATCTAATCTTCATCAAATTCATGTGAAGCGTATAATCAAGGTCCTATTACATCTAATTTACAGATGTAAACGGGCTCAGTGAGATAAACACCCTAATAATACTAGCGAACAGCAAGACTGATCTAACAGTAGAGAGCTTTACTGAGAACTTTTCTTTACATACCACTTACTGCTTTGTAACTGTGTCACTTATCTCCTGTTTAATAACATGCCACCCTGAAAGAGCAGCTTAAAAAACTAATAAGCATTAGCTGTGCTCACAAATCTGGGAGTTGAGTGGCCTCAGTTTTCCATACAGATAACAGTCAGGCAATGCCTGAGTCTGGGGCTAGTACCATCTTGAAAGCTTTTCCATTCACATGTTTGGCAGCTGGGCTGGAAGGAATCAAACAGCTGGGGTCCAGAATAGGTGGGCTTTCCTAGGCATCTAAGTGGTTTCTTTAAGTGGGCTCTCTGCTGGCAGCCTCAGGACAGCCAGACTTCTTACATGGTGACTGAAGGGCTCTGGGATGAGTTTCATATGAAACAATGGCAGAAGTTTTCCTTCCTAATCGACCCGCAGAAGTCAGGCAACATCCTTTCCCCCACATTCTATTCATCAAGGCAATCCAAAGACTCATCTAAACTCAAGAGGAGGTAAAATAGACTGTCACTTTTGATGAGTAAAGTATCAAAGAATTTGAAGGTGTTTTAGAATCATGTCATATACACTGTCTTTATTCACCTTTGTTGGCACAAAAATAAACTATAAACTTTTTTTTTTTTAATTGGAGTCTCACTCTGTCGCCCAGACTGGAGTGCAGTGGCATGCTCCCAGCCATCGCAGCCTTGACCCGCTGGGCTCCGGTGATCCTTCTGCCTCAGCCTTCCAAGTAGCTGGAATTACAGGCGCGTGCTACCACGTCTGGCTAATTTTTGAGTTATTGTAGAGATGAGGTCTTGCCAAGTTGCCCGGGTGGGTCTCGAACCTGCGGGCTCAGGCAATCCACTCACCTCAGCTTCCCAAAGCATTGGGATTACAGGCTGTGCTACCGAGCCCAGCCTAAAATATTTTTAAAAGGTTTAATTTGAGTCAATATGAGTGACTGTGGTCTGTGGAAAACACAAATCCAAGAAACCTTGAGTAAGTGATCCCAAGGCCATCAGAATATAACTCTGTCTTACACATTTTAGGAAAGCAGACGTTACAGGAAAAGTTTTAATCCAATACATGGAAGTTACACATTGATTTGACCCCAAAAGGCAGAATATCTTGATGCAGGGACTTATGGGCCATAGGTGGGTTCAGAGATTTTATCATTGTAATTGGTTAAAGGAACGAAACTTTGTCTAAAAACTTGGAGTTAGCAGTAAGGAATGTTTATGTTATGATAAAGAAGTCTGCTAATCATCATGTGACACTATGTCAATATGCATGATGACTAAACAATTTCAAGCCACAATACAGAGTCAAAATGACTGTTTATCAAGATTGATGGCCTGTAGATGTGATTCTACTTTTGCTTAGCATGGCCCTAGGTCCTGCCTATAGTTTGGTATCTTATTGCCAAAATGAGTCCATTTTTGTCAGTCTTATAATCTCAATGCTGGCCATTTATTGTAGGCAAAATGCAAAAGGGAGGGGATATAATGAGGTGTGTCTGACCTCCCAATACACTGTGGCCAGGAATTCAGTTTTTAAGGCTTTTTGCGGGGATCTCTTTGGCCAAGAAGAGGGGGGTTTAGGATTTTATTTTTAGTTTATATTTCCATGAGTAGGTACTGCTATAATCTTCATATTATAGATGAGGAAGTTAAGGCACAACATAGTTACATAACCTTCCCAAACTCATCAGCTAATTAAGTGTCAGTGGGAGGATCTGGTATTAGGTTGTTTGGTTCTAGACCTTGCATACCATTAGCCCCTGTGCATACTCTCTCATCATTACAATTAGTAGCTAGATATACACCAAAACTTCTAGAGTGTTTTGCTGTCAACCACAATTATCAGGCAGAAAAAAAAATTAAGTTTATATTTATATTTCTCATTATTCCAGTTCCATAAAAAAATCATATCTAGCCAGGCTATGTTTTAGAGACTAACTATCTTTCAAACACACATTTACTGAGTCAACATTTACAAATACAGTTCCCATCACCAAAGAAAATTCCACCCTAGTAGGGAAGACAGACATGCATGTGAATAAACTAGGGAGTGAATGGCACAGAAAGAGAGAAGTGAATCACAGAGGATGAGTGGAGAAGAAAACTGGTCAGTGGCAAGTTTCCAAATTTGAATATTGGCACAAGCTTTTGGAGGCAAAATGGTGTTCTCTGCTATTAAGTCAGTTCCAGGGAAGAGTCCCTTGTAAGGCTTTCTGTTCCATGCAAGGAGCTGCCACCTGTCATTTCTCCTCCTTCATTTCACCAGCTAAGTCATCTTTCTTGACATTTCACTTGAGAATTGAAACTCAGAAAGACAATGAGAGCAATGCATCATTCATTGATCTCCCATGGAAAAGTCACTATAGCTTGTTTCATTTATGTTTTTCACTTACTTTAATGAAGGGGGAAGATGGCACATCAAATAATAATTAAAATAAATCATGCTGCTATCTCTACCTCATCAAGCTCTGGACCATCTACTCGGGCAAATAAGGAGGAGGCAGAATATGTCTTTCAAGGCCCTCAACAACCAGCTCTAGACTTCCATTTGCAATTTTAGGAACTTCCTCCTTTCCTAAAACTCTCCTCAAAGTTTCCAGTGTTCCGATAACAGTGTCAATGATGTCTCATTTTCATATATTTTTTCAATGCATTTGCATTTTTATTACTACATTTGGTGTGTTTATTCAGTCCCCAAATTGGGCTGACACATTAAAGTGATTTAATTTCATATTCTCTTTCCCAGAAATATTTGTTTTTTTAAAAATGTTGGCCAAAAGTGGAACTCAGTACATTACAGGTTTTAGAAACACATGGATTGGAGAAAAGATGTTAGAACAGTAGACTGTCCAGAAAACCAGATCACAGCACGGGAATGTGTCCTCTCTGACTGTCTGTAGTAATCTCACCCATTCTTACAAATGCCCCACCTTAAACAAAACCACCTCCTCTATTCTCCAATGCCCTAGAAGATGTAAGACAGTGACCCAAATTCATAGACAGATGTAATTAGTGGGATCACTGATAGGTTTCTAAAAGCCAGTTTTGTTGGAAAACAGAATGGGATCAAAGGTCATTTGCAGGGGGTGAGATTCAAAGTATAGTACTTAACAGTCAGCATGGCATAGGTCCTGACTAATCAGGGTAGGACACTGACCAAGAAGGACACTTGATTACTAAGAACAACTGGCAACTAGTTCAGCCACATGAGGGAGGGGCACATCAAAATTTGTCCTGGCCACCATGGAATGAAGGAGCAGAGAAGTTTGGGAAAAGCTTTGGAGAAGAAGAAAGGGCATCAAAATACAGAGAAAAGAGTCAATGATACATGATATTCATTTGGACATTTATTTATTTTGTTTTTTAATTAATTTTTATTATAAAGATGCGGGGTACAATTCAGGGTTAAGTATACAAACATTGATCATGCAATTACCCTTGTTGATGAGGTATGCCCCTCCCTCTCTTAGATCAACATTTTTATCATTAGCAGTGACCGTGCAGAAAATGACAAAGCACTCCTAAGGCAGGGGAAATAATTTAAATAGATGTCTAAGTTAAATATAGACTTGCTTAACTGAAACAAAATCACCAACATCTTTTAAACATTATTTCCTATATCAGCAATCTGAGTAGTTAATAAAACAAGCTTAGCTATTATACAGGTAATCAGATGAAAATAAGTAGCTAGCTAGTATAAACTCAGAATAAAGGCAAAAGTACCAAAAACTTAACATAAAGGGGAAAAAACTGAATTCTAATCTACAATAAGTTTTTATCATCAGTTTATTATATACATGGTTCACTGTCATATATAAGTTCCCAGTTATGATCTCTATCTAATATACTTGAGTAAATCAAAAATTATACTGTCATTACTCAAATTTCTAATAGACTGTTTCTGTGTTAAAAGCAGAGAATTACAATGTGAAGAATCATCAGATTTTGACTCAAAAAACTGAATGATGCCCAAATAATAATGAAACCAGTAATTAATTTTGATTCAAATAAAATCAATACTCTCATCATTTAGTAGTTATGCACAGTCAATTTTTAAATTAGCACAACTGTACTTTAAAATGCTCTTGCTCTAAGCATTCTCATGGTTATACACCACAAACATTGGGGAAAATTTCTGACAGGTTAAAATTTTTTACACAGATTTGTTTTTTTCATAATTTAGGGTAGATTACTGTTCATGAAAGTAGATATCTGACTTTTTATTTTATTTCCTAGGTATTCCTGAAACACAGCCATGAAGTCAGGGTGTGCTGTGGTTTAAATACTTGACTAAAAAAAGTAACAGTACTCTCAGACGTACCTGTTCTGTGAAACTGGTCATTCCACCACTCTGCTGAAATTATAAGCAGTATTTGAGGAATACCAGAAAAAAGACAGACTTCTTTCCAGAAACTCAGGGTCTCAAGGCACACTGACCCAAGACCAAGATCCTATCTTTGTGCTCCCGGTGACATAAGTTCATCACTGTTATCTTCATCTACTTCACAAAATTTTTAGGCACAGGAAGGACAATAAATGACCCCATAAACTTCACTATCTTTCTGACTTGCAGACTTAGGAGATTTGAACATTTTCTGCTATTTAGTATGAAATACTGTACTGGTGACCCCTCCCAGTCCAAGATTGACGTGTGCAACTGCCAACCCATGATGCAATCTTTTCAAAATAGGAAGAAGTTTCATATTTTTCCCTCTTTCTCTACCCTCCTCCTTAACAAAAGACTCATTTTGCTCCTTTAAGACTCATTTTTGTCCCCCATATAAAATACAAAGAACAGCAGTGATATGGGCTTTTCAGGATTGGGCATTTTTATCGATACACAGATAATTAAATAAACATAGTATTTTACTTTAGACCCAACCATAACACTTTATTTTTATTATTTTAAATATATATTTGATTTTAAAGATGTGGGGTACAATTCAAGATTAGGTATACAAGTTGACATCATGCAGGTCAAGTTTGGGCCTCCCTTTGGTCCCCACTTCATAACACAACTTTAAAACAACTACACTCAGTGAGGTTTCATTGAAAGGGAGTCCATTTTCCCCAGGCACCAAGAACTCTCACCAGCTTCTATTTTAAGTGACTTCATTCTCATTAAATAGCTGACTGGGAATGAAGGAACATAATTCATATCTGCATTATGCAGGTATAACAGAAAGAAAAGGGATCTTCAGGGAGATGTCTCTCTTCTCCTAGTCCACAGTTTATTTTACTCCCTAAATAGAAGTTCACCTTGTACCATGTTAGGCAACAATTATGCCTCTTAGTAAATTAAATGAAAGGAATTACATTCTTTTTTTTAAGTCTAAAAGAAACAATAGCATTGATCGAGGCACACAAAAAACTAGCTCTGGGTATTATATTTTAGGAAGTCCTGTTTTGGTCTTCTTTCAGCCAGGTCCCTCCCCAGGGAGCCAGGCATTTATGAGGCCAAAGGGACATGCCCACCCAAGAGTCCACTCTTCCTTCTTTTACTCAGTGCCCAAGAAGCTAGAATTCCATGCAAACTTCCAGCAAGTGCACAGGCCTCTTTTCTAGGCAGACCACACTGCTTCTCAGAAAACTCTAGGTACCAGAGGTAGCCAAGAAGCAGTTGTTTGAGGAGGATATGGGCCATGACTGGAAACTGACTCTCCATCTTCTGCCAAGTTCCATCACACAGCTCAGCGGAATCTAAAGGGTTTAACTTAAACCTGGATTTCCAGGTTGGCATGACGGTGGATTTGCCAAGTTAGGGGGACAGAACATATTTTATTTGTTTAACAGCTTGTCAGCCTGATTTCAAATGTTTAAATGTTTAGACATATGCTGTGTGGGCCTCCATTTGTACTCTTATGCCTACGTCTGCAAGATCCAGGTCAGGTCTGCCTCTCAGAACTACTGAAATGGATCAAGTGAATGACTTCCCTGTCTGCTTCGACACAAAAGCAATATACAGACTCATCCAAAATGGTTTAACAACAAATTGTACCCAGATGTTTCGGGATGGTGATTTAAACTTCTGGTTCTCTCTTCCAAAATCAAGTCTGGAAAAACTGTAAATAGGAGAGGAAAACGAACAATGATTTGGGAAACTAAAAACAATAATTATGAAAATGCTTCAGGATTCTGAAGGCTGGAGCACTCCTTAAGGGCTGTCTGGAACTTGGGAAGGAGGGAGGGAGATTGTGGGGGAGGGATATTGAATTGTAGTAAATTCATCTCGGGGCAGAGAAAGCTGAAAAAAAAGCTTCTAAACTCTGTTCTTACATTTATTTATTTATTTATTTATTATAATTATTATTTTGAGTCAAAATTTCACTCTGTTGCTCAAGCTGGAATACAGTAGCCTCAACCTGCTGGGCTCAGGCGATCCTCCTGCATCAGCCATTCAAGTAGCTGGATCCACAGGCATGTGCTGTCACGCACAGCTAATTTTTTATTTTATTTTATTGCAAAGACAACATCTCACTAAATTGCCCGGGTTGGTCTCCAACCCCAGGTTCCAGTAATCCTCTTGTCTCTGCCTCCCAAAGTGCTGGGATTACAGGCATGAGCCACTACAACTGGCTTGCTCTTACACTTAGAAAAGCTTAAAATGCAAATAAAATCACAAAAGATAGTCTGTATAAATGAAATATAGTCAGTCTATGCTCTTGGGGTGAATGAGCTGCTATCATAAAAATATCAGTTCTCTCCAAATTTATTTATAAATTAAATGCAACCCCCATTAAAATTATAGATGAATTTTTTTAGTCACCCTACATCATTATTAAATACTTTGTGTAGAAATATAAAAGTCTATAATAAAGTCTGCCTAAAAAATAAGTAATGTGTGGGAATTGTGTAACCAGAGAATGAGACAGGATACAAAGCCATATAAACAATAAATAATATAATAACATACTTATAAATAAACACACTTGAACAGAAACCCGGGAACATATGGAAAATTAAAACACTATAGTGATAGTGTCAGAAATCAATATGAAAAGATTGTGTTATTTTATACATAATGTAGAATTTTTCACTATGTATAAAAAAGTTAAATTGAAACCCTACCAAACAGCGCATGCAAAGGCAGACTACAAATGAAATAAAGACTTAAAATAAAAGATAATCTCTGGAATTAATTTTTAAAAAGTTGATAAATGTATTGTAACATGGAGATAGTAACAACCTATCTAAGAAAAACTCAAAAAGGACAAACCATAAGGCAAAATATTAATGAACTTTATTATATCAAGGCTCTTGAGGAGTTTTGTTCAACATCAGACATCATAAATAAAGTTCACAGACATATTCAGATAGGCAGAATATATATACCATTCTAAAACTGACAGATCATTAAAGTTTACAAAATACAACAAAATCCATAAAAAATAAAAATGAATAAGTGAAACATAGGAAATTTTTACGGTGGTGACATTATTCTGCATGATACTATACTGGTAGACAAGTAACATTATGCATTTGTCAAAGCCTATAAATCTGTAAGACACCAAAAATATACCTCAATCTATGACATTTCTAAAACATTATTAGAAGGTGGAAGGTCCCAGGAAAGAACCCAAAGTGTGACAAGACAAACTAACTGCACAGCCAATGTATGAAGCAACTTATCTAAAGGTGTTGAGGGAAACGATGTTAACCTGTACAACTTTAGAAATGAATGGGGCCTATAAGATTAAGGCAAACGGAGCTGCACATAAGCTCTGAACCCCAGTTGATAAAGTCCTCTCCCACGAGGATATTGGCTAACAATTCTGATGCTACTACACAGGTATATTGGAACTGAACAATTAAGGAGGGTAGATGGGGGAGCCAGGTTTCTCAATGTTGTAGAAATTTACAAATAAGCAAGAGATGAAGCCTGGAATGATCCATGCAGTAATAAATTAGAGTTGGAGACATCAGTAAGAACTCATATTTAATTTAAGATAGATACAGGTGGTTGCCCACAGCAATACTTACAGATATGTGTACACACACATTTATTTGTTTGCTCTGTCAACTGAGAAGATCAAAGGGCACAATACCCAAAGAGCAATGAGCATACCTAAAATATCACCCAGGTTTTAGTTTCTAGCATTCTGTCAGCCATACTAGAACAAAAAGAACTAGGAATCTAGAAAACATACATAATGAAGATATACCATCTTGTAGTACCAGAAAAAATGAAAATTCCCAAAAAATACACACACACACACACACACACACACACACGCACACACACACACGGAAAGAGAGAGAGAGAGAGAGAGAGACAGAGAGAGACAGAAAAAGGCAGAGAATATTTGGTTATGTCAAAGGGACACAAAAGCCAACTGAAAGAGTTCCCAATGTCCAAAGGTGAAAAATTTTGACAGCAAAAAAGACACAGCAGTATTGTATTATAACCCAAAGTATAAAATAATATCTATAAATTAGTCCATACTAATAGAAATAATCATTGCATAGATTCATACATGAGAGAGAAGAGGTAGAATTTGCCTGCAGAATTATAAATGAATTTTGTGGATACACCTCCCTTAAGAAGGAAGAGCATAATTCCCCGCTACTTAAGTGTAGACTTTGCATAGTGACTTTCTTCCAAACAATACAATAATAAAGAAACTTTACAGTGGAAAAACCTGAAAAATGCCACTTCAGCCAGATGATCAGGAGGACATCACCAGGCAGAAATTGTATAGACAGTGAGTACCTTTGATCTGCTGTAATGAAAATAGCACTTTACTACTGTGGTCTTCCTCCCGAAAATCGATAGATGCAGTTTAGTGATGAGAGAAATATCAGATAAAAACTCAATAGAGGGACATTTTACAAAATACCTGACCAGTACTCCTCAGAACTGCCAAAGTCATCAAAAACAAGGAAGTCTGAGAAACCATCATATCCAAGAGAAGCCTGAGAAAAAAGAATGACTAAATGTAATGTGATATCCTGGATGGGCTTCTGAAATAGAAAAACATAAAACTAAAAAATATGAACTAAACTATGATTCATTAATTGTAAGAAATGTAGCATACTAATATAAGATGTTAATAACAGGGAAACTATTAGGGAAGGGATGATAGAATATCAGAATTCTTTGTACCGTCTGCTCAATTTTTCTGTAAATCTATAACTGTTCTATAAAGTAATCTCTATTCATGAAAAACTGCAATTTACAGATGAAGAAAGCTGCTATGATCTTAATGTTTGTGTTCTCTCAAAATTCATGTTACAACATAATCACCAATGTGATATTAGGAAGCTATACCTTTGGGTATTGACTAGCTCATGAGGACGGAGCTTTTGTGAATGGGATTAGTGCCCTTATAAAAGAGACTCCAATGAGCTGCCTTGTCCCTTCTGCCATGTGAGGACACATCATGATGATGCCATCCATGAACCAAGAAGTGAGGTCTTTTCAGACACTGAATCTACCATTAACTTGAACTTGGACTTTCCACCTCTAGAACTATGAGGAATAAATATATGTTGTTTATAAGCTATCCAGTTTACAGTATTTTGTTATAGCAAAACCCTAAGGCTTAAAGCTTATAAAGAGATACACTCATTAATGATCAGAGGAATGTTGATTAAAATAATGAGTCTCTGTGAGACTAAATAAACTTGGAAATCTGGACAATGCCAAATGTTGGTGAAGATATGGAGATAATGGGACCCTTGTTCACTACTGGTCAGTGTGTAATCTGGTGCTCTGGAGAGGAATCGGGAGGCCCTTAGCCAATTGCATATATGCATGAACTCTGAGCCTGCAATTCTGCACCTGAGTATGTATATCTCTAGAAAATTCTCATTGGGTTCATAAGGGAAAATGTAGGAGAATGCTATTGTAGTGCTGTTTGTGGAGGCAGAGTCAAACAAAAACTGGGTATCCAGTCCTAGAAAAATATATAACTAGAATGTGATAGATATAGATAATGGGATATTACACCGACCGATGTTAAAAACAGCCAAAGATGTACATTAAGCAATATGAATACATCTTAAAATCATACTGCTAACAAAAAAAATACAGGAAACATGATTTGTTTTTAACACAATACCATGTGCATATATTAAAAATATGTATATACAGAACAAAATTTATATTTAACAATAATGCATACAATAAAATTATATTAAGGAAGCACACAGTGTGGTTACTTGTAGGTAGAGAAAAATGGGGAATGAAGAGTGGGGATAAATCAAACAAGAGAAGAGCCTTACAGGGACCAAAAATGAAAATATACCTGAACTGAAGAGTACCGTGTCATTAAACTAATCTCCTAACCTCCTACACTTAATCTAGCCTATATTTATTTATTTATTTATTTATTTATTTATTTATTTATTCTAATTCACATATAGTTAGTTTGAGGCTTTGAAACCTCAAAATGTTATGTCTGGACTTCATAATTTCATTCCTACATATGTGCTATTGTCCAGGTCCACGCTTCTGATGGCTTTTTCCAGAACTGCCATGATCCAGGACAATAGTTCAGGGAGGAGAAGAGGATCTCATGTGGTCTCAAGGAATCTCCAGTGTAAATCCTCCAGGACTCTAACATTCACAACTCCTTGACTCTGGCCCAACCTGTCACACGGCCTCACTCTTAGAGACCAGTTTTGACTACAGTCATTTGCCCAGGGACTAGTAAGCCAAGGCCGAGGCTAAAACTTGGTATCATCCTTGTACTGTTGAAGAGTAGCCCATGTCATCATTTACTCTTGTGATGTCAACCAATTCTTACAATTTTTGAGGAGGAAAATTTCCCCCCACATTAGACTAATGTTGGTCCTTCTGTGGTAGTATAGTCTTCACATAAGACAGAGCAGAGGCAGATTCAACACATTCAGAGGAAACCCTGTTCTTTCCAAGACATTAAAGAACGAGTTCCCCAAGGAACATAATTAGTTCCAAATGGTTAGAATGAAGATTGGTTCAAGAGAGCTGTGTTCCAATTCATGGTCCAACTGAGCTAAGCTGAGACTCAACTTCAAGATCTCTAGGTAGAATCCATCAATAACAGCTATTTTAGTAGCTTAAAATGATTGCTTACAATATGCCAAGCATTGTTCTAAATACTTTAACTACCTATATCATATCCACACACTGAGAAAAAACTGTGAGCTACCTATAATAATTATACTGTTTTATAAATCAGAAAACTGACACATAAGGAGATTAAGTGACTGACTAAAGTGTATCCATTAGTAAGTGGCATTGGAGCTGGAGTTCAAACCTGGGCACTCTGACCTCAGAGGCTGTGAACTTCACTAGAAGCCCCCTGTCACTGTCCACTGGGCCGAGTGATTAAGGAAGAGGAGGAACTCTTAATTATGGCCAAAGTTGTCATGGAAGAAATGTTTGGTCAGAAAGACATTTTCCACCTATATATCCTAACAGTCAGAACAATTCATTTAATGTATTTTTGCTTGAATTTAAAAGGTTTAATGCTTTTTTTTTTTTTTATGGTTGGTGGTGGTGTTATAAAATTACTGAATAGCCAGGCATGGTAGCACACGCCTGTAGTTCCAGCTACTTGGAAGACTGAGGCGGAAGAATCACCAGGGCCCAGCAAGTTGACCCTGGGGTGGCTGTGAGCGTGCATGCCACTGCACTCCAGCCTGGGTGACAGAGCGAGACTCCAACTCAAAAATAAACAAAATAAATAAAACAAAATTACTGAATATCTGTTGAATTTTCTAATGCGTTCAGAATCCTGCAGAATTGAAGATGATAATAAGTGGGTACAGTGAAGACAGGAAGACCTTTGATGATGGCTTTCACCTACGAGAATGCCTTGAAGACGTACATCTAGAACACAGAGCAAAGGAGTAAGAAATCAAAAATATGTCCAAAGTCTCCCATATAACAGAGATCATCCAAATGAAGACAAAAACTACTTTTTCTTAAGAATGCCCATATTTACCCCAGCTCCCGTCTATTTTTCCAAAAGCAAAACATAACAGAAAACACCACCAAATAAACAGTTCTTACTTCTCAGATACATTTTTTAAAGAAAGAAACTAGCAAATGTGACAAAGAAGAGAAGGATCCACCATTTTAAGTAATTGTCCATTTTATGTATAGATTCAACAAACCAACTTTTTTTAAAATTTTAAACATGCGGGGTACAATTCAGGATTAAGTATACAAGTAGTCATCATACAGGTAAAATTTGGGCCTCCTTTTGGTTCCCACTTTGTCTGGCTTGAGATCAGTACGCTTATTGATGTTGTGCACCAACTCCCCACCCGCCCTACACCCCCAGCAGTATCCTGCTACTGCCAATCCCTTTCTTATTGTATTATGGTAAATGTTCAGTGTCCACTTATGAGTGAGAACATATGGTACTCTGTTCTTTGTTTCTGTGACAGATCACTGAGTATGATAGACTCTAAATCCATCCAAGTTGCTGCAAAGTCCATATGTTTGTCCTTTATGACTGTGTAATATTTCATTTTGTATATGTGCCACATTTTTTTTATCCAGTCCAGTTTCAATGGGTAGCACGGTTGGTTCTACGTTTTTGCTATTGTGAATAGTGCTGCAATAAACATGCATGTACAGGTATCTGTATTGTAGGATTATTTGAGTTCCTATGAGTATATTCCCAGTAGGGGGATTGCTGGGTCATATGGAAGGTCAATGTCTTGTTCTTTTAGAAATCATCACAATTTTCCAAACTGCACTAGTCTGTATTCCCACCAGCAGTATATAAGTGTTCCTTTTTCTCTGCATCCTCACCAGCATCTGCTAACAAACCAATTCTTAAGAATATTGAGCCGGGCTCGGTGGCTCAGCCTGTAATCGCATGCCTTTGGGAGGCTGAGGTGAGTGGATTGCCTGAGCCCGCGGGTTCGAGACCCGCCTGGGCAAGCGAGACCTCATCTCTACAATAAATAAAAAAAATCAACCGGGCGTGGTAGCGCCTGTAGTTCCAGCTACTTGGAAGGCTGAGGCGGAAGGATCACCGGAGCCCAGCAGGTCGAGGCTGCGGTGGCTGGGAGCGGCCACTGCACTCCAGTCCGGGCGACAAAGTGAGACTCCAACTCAAAAAAAAAAAAAGAATATTGAACAGTTTATAGTGGTAGATGTCATATGCTACCTTATATGCAAAATAAATTTATCAAAGGTAGAAATAAAAATATGTTTTCAGAATAAGCTTTTCTGAAATTTACTACAAAACTCCTTTACTGTTGTGACTATAGCAACATAAAGTATATCTTATACAACTTATACTCTTTTCATCTTTTCTCTATTGTTAACTATTTTTTAAAATACTGAATAGTACACTACTGCCATCCAATTTACTTCTAGTCTATCATAAGCTATTATGTGTTCAAGAAATGAAAATGCATTCTAATATTAGCTTAAGAAAAATGGATTATGAATATAGGTATAGATACAGGTATGGGCACAGACATAAATATATATAGATATATGTTTCTATTGCATATGCTTGTTTTCCTTTCCACTAATATAACCAAGAGTTGACTTCCAAAATAGAAAGTTGAGTGACATTATATGTGCCGAAAGCCCCACAATACTTTAGGCAAATACTTTGATATTGAGTTCTGCTATTGGAAAGGACCTTTTTTCCCCAATTATGGAGTAGCAAAAGAAAAGAGTATTGAACCAAAAATGAAGAGACTGAAGTTTTGCCCCTATCATATTTTGTGGCCTTGGAAATGTCATTTAATCTTTTCACACGCAAATGCTCCCATCGATAAAATGTCAGCAATGGACTAGAGAACTTCCTCTACAATTTTGATTCATACCATAGTCTTTCATAACAGTATTCTCTGTGTGCGTGTGTGTGTGAGTGTTTGATGCCTCCTTAGACGCCATGTCTGAAACTTTTTTGAAAATGTAAATGACTCAGATGCCCCACTAGATGGTAGCAAATTCCTGGTTACTGTGCAATTGCTGTGCACCAACTACTTTCAAAACATTCTACCATCAAAAAGTTAGTGAAAGAACTTTGCCCGGCTTGTCAAAAAACTTGAGTTTTACTCTCAATTCTGCCATTTATTACTTATAAGATCTTGGGCAAATGAGTCTTTTAGAGTTTTTGTTTTCCCACCATAAAATTAAAGGATATCTTGCAGATCTAAAACTATGATTCAACATTTTTACCATAGTAAAAATAAGACACATTTTAACAGTAATGTCCTCCTTTTGACCTTATTCAAGAGATGAAAATGTATTCTAGAATTAGCCTAAGAAAAATAGATTATGACACATTCAAATAGTCTAAATTTGACACAAAGAAAAATTCCATTTTCTAGCTATGAGACATTAAACAATTAATATTTTTGTTTGTCAAATGGGGAAAATAATGTATTCATTCCTTAAAGGGTATTGTAATGATTGAATAAGGTATCATAAGTAAAGCAGTTAATAAATGCCAGCTATTATTTTTGGCACTGGATTTTTTTTTAATCATCTCTGTTTTGTCCCATGCCATCTGGATGCCCTCAGACCATTCACCACTCCTCTCCTGATATATGTGGGCACAAGTCAGTGACTATGGGCTGATTCTGAATCAGCAAGGAAAGATCTCACAAAATCCTCTCTAGTCTAAGTTGCTGCAAAAATTTCTAGGCCTTTCAATTTCATCAATCCTTGCTAAAATTCCTTGATAGGACTATATAAGGGTCCTATGATCTGGATTTGCAGCCTGTGTTCTCTTAGAGAGTGGGGAGTCAGTCAAGTAAATATGGTGGGCTCCCAATCTTAGCAAAAGACTACACAAACTAGTAACTCTGACCTAAATTGCAGAGGCTAGTGTACTTGATTTCTCCTTGAATTGGCTCTGTTTATTCACCACAACTTTCAGTGAAATTGCTTGTATTTAAAAAAATATTGTTATATATAGTCTGATGAGAGCTGTCATGTTCTCTTAAATATTTGTTTAAAACCTTGAAAACATGAAATGCTGAGGAGGCCAAAGGCATCAAGTCATTGAAATAAATAAAATTCCTAGGCTCCACCCTGCTCCTGTGTCCTCATCAGCTATCATCACTTTTGAAAATATGTGATATGCTAATCTAGCAGAATTAAGGTGAAAAGCAGAACACCAACTAACCATAGTAACTACCAGAAATTATGCCCTTACTCCGCCTCTTTTTCCAAAGAGCTACACCACAACAAATGTATCCATTTTTATTTTCTTTTGTAACCTAGTGTTTAGCAGATAATTTATTTAGCAGTAATGCAAGTGCTTTCTGCTACCTTGTCCTGTGTAACAAGGTGAGCCCAAACAAGATATAAGTGCTGATAAGGGGTGATGAGTCAGAGAACATGGCCCAGGCTGGGGCAAATGCAGTGGAGAATGTAGCCCAGACACCCAAGGGCAGAGCAGATCATGAGAAAGAAGGACCAGGGATGAGCTGGGTCTACAAACATCGCACATCTTTATCCTTGGATGCTAACAGAAATGAAGGCAAGAATATGGAGACAGAAGTACTTTGGTTCCTGAGGCTGCCAGGGGTGCTGAGGAAACCAGAAAAGAATGTGGTAAGCCCCTTCATGAGGCAGTATTAGCAAATCTGTCAGCTCATACCACTAGGTTAAGTGACCAAAAGATATCTCAGGACTTCCAAAAAGGCCAGTAAGTTAAAAGTAGTTCTTAAATACATACCCCATATTTACAAAGAAGAATTAATACAAAATAAAGAAAAGAGGAGCAGGAATGAAGAGACTACCCCCAACTATGTATTCTTTAGCTCAGGGAACATTCTGCCAGACACAAACCAACTACTGTCTGCTGGGCCGTGGGCTCACTTAGAGAAGAGATTAAACCTGGACTACTCTTCTTATCGCCAGTGACCAGTCCGGTGTCCACCACACACATACTCATTCAATGAATGTTTGCCTTCGTTACTATCATTATGAATGATACGACTGAGTATATACTGAAGTGAAAGCTTGTGATATTGTCCTGCTAAGTGACTGAAGTGCAGCATCATAAACCCCTGATCTTTAACCCTCTCCTGACCTTGAAATTGAACATCTTTGTGAACATATGAAAAAGTTCAACCACTCTGAAGTAGGAACCAAGGCCAGGATGTAGGCTTTATAAGGATATAAACTGCCTGTGTGCCTACTATAGCTGGTGGCTCCTAACACCCTGAGCACCATCTCAGCTAATAGTGAGTTTAATAGAATTGCTTTGTAAACAGTATAATAGACTGGGAGTCAGAAGATCTATACCCGAGGTATTCTTGGCATCTACTATCTGTGTACCTTGGAGGAAGTCATTTAATTTTATTTGCTTTTCTTTGTTTATACGTTAGATTAATTAGCTCTCATGTTGATTTCAGGGGTCATATTCTGATTCTAAACTGATCACCAAGAAGAAAAAATTGGATTCAACAGGGCCAACCAGTGTTCCTGATTTTATAAATTCCCACACAGTCTTTTCCTCTCCCTAATCCTCATACTTCTCAGTGTGTGAACAACTAAACTGCTTACAGGAGATTAACTGGTAATACAAATGCAAGGAGTAGTCCAGCAAATTACATGTAATAATCTTTCTGTGTACTTTAGAGCAGTGTGAACTTTTGCCATTTCAATACACTCCCAAGTTGGTCAGCTAACAGCCTAAAAACAAAATTTAAAATAACTTAAAGTGAAGCCATAAAATATACGGATTTTTATGCCTCATCAAAGAAAATATATATGCAATGATTTTTAAGTTTATGACAGATGTCACATGAAATAATGATGAAATTAGCAAATGCTGACAAATTAAACCATAGGCAGACAATCGACTAGAAAAATAGGCAGATGGAGGTAGAATTCTGTGATGCTCAGTTTGCAGCCCTGTGACACCGAGGCTTACGGCAAGTGGTGTTCTTGAGTTGAGAAGGACTTAACTCTTTAATATGAGGTTTTCAAGGAGAGTAGGATGGGACATGGGCAGGAGAAAATGATTTTAGGAGCTGAGGCAGCCCTGGGTGAGGCTGTAAAGAAGCTGTTTACCTTTGACCTCCAAATAATCAATCCCTTTGGTATCACTAATCTATCAGGGTACTCAGTGTATTCCATGACATTTATAATTACAAAAACTCTCAGCTCAAAGTACATCACCTTCCATTCTAATACAAAATGTTTCTAATCAATTTCAGTCTAGAGTAAGATGGAGAGAGCACATTCTATCCCATCTGGCCCGCTGATGTAGTAAAAAACCTAGACAGAATGCAAGGAATAGACATTTAAAGACTGGAAAGTGAACAGCAGCAGGTGGATTTGTGAAGAAAACAAGATTTAAAGTACCAATGAACCATCAGTGTATGCGCCATGATTTTCTGCTAGTATCTCCTGGCCTAAACTCAAAACAGCCTGAAACCCAGAAGTAGGCATTAGTGAAGACAGAAATAGCTCCAGGGGAAGCACTCTAGTTTAGACTGGAGGAGGGGGAAAAAGGTCTCTTGACAGGTGATGCTGCAGGCATCTAAAACTCTGAGGAATGAGAAACTTCTTCTCCACTAGGGGGAGTTCAGATTCCAAAACCCCAGGGAATGGGTGAGCCCTCTTGTTTTGTTTTTTTTTACCATCCAATCATTCTACTGCTTACCAACAGACACTGGTAGAATCAGGAGAAGTACCAGGCAGAACAGGATGAATACAAGTCCAGTTTTCTGGAAACAAAACTGAAAAGAGGAGCTTCAGAAAAAGAACTTGACAACGTTCATTTTTAATTCACGATAAAAAGTATCAGAAAATTAGAAATAGAAAAAAATTTTTCAATGTTGTGCTAATAACATTATATTTAATTGTGAAGGACTGGATGCTTCCTCCTAATAATAGGGAAAAGGCAAGAATACAACTCTCACCACACCTACGCAACACAATATCGAAAGTCCTATTCAGTGAGATAATATGCAAAAATAAATAAATAAAACACATACAGATTGAAAAGAAAGAAATACAACTTGTCCTTTTTGCAGATTACATGATTGTCTATGTAGAAAACCTCAAGTAATCTAGAACTAATAGAATTTAACAAAGTTGCTGCATACAATGTCCATGCACAAATATCAATCAAGTTTCCACATACTAGCAATAAGCCACTGAAAAGCCAAATTTTTACGGCAACCCCTTTGGGTCCCCTCTCACTGTGGGAACTTTTCTGTCCTCTTAATAAATCCTGCTTTCTCACAAAAAAAGAAAGAAAAGCAAAATTTTAAAAATGCTATTTACAATAACTGAAAACATAAAATATTAAGTGTAAGCTTAACAACAAATTGCAGAATCTTTAGGCTGAAAATCACAAATGCTGATGAAAGAAAGCAAAGAGGACTTAAAAATGGAGAGATTGTGTGTGTGAGGGGGGTGTGTATGAAAGCTCAATGACAATGCAACAAAGTTATCAATTCCCCCAATTGATCTATGTATATAGTGCTATTTCAATCAAAACCCCACTGAAATCTTTGTGTTGATACAAACAGTCTCATTCTGTTGTTTATGTAGAAAGGCAAAGGAACCAGAATAGCCCAAACAATTTTAAGGGAGAAGAATGACGTTGCAGGACTCACGCTGCCTGTTTTTAAAACTTCTTGCAAAGTTACAGTCATCAAGACAGTGTGATACTGGCAAAAGGACAGGCACATCCATTAATGGAACAAAATAGAGAGTCCAAAAATAGACCCACAAATATGGCCAATTAATTTTTAGCAGAAGTGTAAAGGCAAGTCAATTGAGAAAAGATGGTTATTAAGTAAATAGTATTGGAGCAATTATATATCTATAGGCAAAACATGAACTTAATCTAAACCTCATAATTTATCATTATAATTATTTTGATAATTAACTCAAATGGATACATCTAAATGTAAAATGTATACATATAAAACTTTTAGAAACAAATATATGTGTGTGTGTTGGAATTCATAGCTCTGTACATCAAAAAAAGTCAATGTCACTGTATGCTGATTTTTTAAATAAAATTTTAACAATGTTACTCATTCTATGATTTATGCTTATCACTATAGATGATAGGTAACAAGGGATTAAGTAAGCCTTTTTAAAGGATAACAATGAAATCATAAAATTTTAACTAAATTTAAATCTTTGGCTCCTTAAAAATTCCCTAATAAGTAGAAATGCCAACTTTTGCTGTAACCCTGGCTGGTTAATTCTCCTCAGTGCACACCACTGCACTATGCTTACAAATAATGTGGTTTTGCCCAGGATGTCTAAGGGCATGAATAGAGGGAAGCTAATATCAAGAAGGTGTCCTAGTACATACTCAACAGACTAAAAGTTCCAGGGATGCCACTATGACTCCATTCCCAGCCTACTCAGACTTATTTATGCCTTTTGTAGGGAAATTTCACTAAAGAAACTGAGCAGATGCAAAGATAAAGATGAGGTACATGTATGAGATGTAGCTCAAATCCCTATGTAGTATTTCTGATGCCATCTCTTTCTCTCCCACTCAAGATAACATAGTCTAGAGTTCAAGAATTAAATTTATGTTACAGACATAACATAAGAGCTCACTAGTTTATTTAGTTTCTTGGATTCACCCTTCTTTGAATACCCAAATTGTTGCCATCTGGGTCTCCATTATATGTGACATCACAAAGTACAGACTGCTTCATATATATATATATCTGTATTTACATCTATATCTATATCAGCTATATCCTTAACTACATCTATATCTATACCTAGAGGGATCATCTTTCTCTTTGCACTTTTTCTTTTTCTTGGAGAATCTGCACATAATATATATCACAATCTTGCAAAAGGAAACTGTTAGTTTTTCATTACTGTGCTAACAAATTATCACAAACGTAGAGGCCTAAAACAACACAATGTATTCTCTTACCATCGTGTATAGCTGAAGTCTAGCATAGGTCTCATTGGGTAAAATCAAGGTGTCAGCAAGACTGTCTCCCATTCTTGAAGCTTTAGGGAAGAGTCTATTTCCTTGTCCTTTCCAGATTTTAGAGGCCATTCACATTTCTTGGCTCATGGTCCCTTTCCCTATCTTCAAAGTCAGCAACATTGCATCTCCCTGTGCCTTTCTTTCCTAATTAACTTCATTTTCTTCTGACCTGCCTCTTCTTTTTTCTCCTTCCACTTTTAAGGCTCCTTGTGGTCACTTTGGACCCACACAGATAAACCAGAATAATCTCCCTGTTTTAAGGTCAACTGATTAGCAACATAAATTCCCTTTGCCATGTAATTTAACTTATTTAGAGGTTCCCATGATTAGCATGTGGACATTTTTGGGGAGTCATTATTGTGCCCACTATAGCAGACAATACTCACTAATTAATTTTAGGTGTCTGTCATGGAATAGAAAAAGCTATGGATCTTGTTTTTACATCTGTTGATGTATTTGATTACATTTATGGTCTTGCGAATGTTGAACCAGCCCTGCATCCTGGGGATGAAGCCTACTTGGTCATGGTGGATGATTGTTGAGATGTGTTTTTGGATCTGATTTGCTAGAATCTTGTTGAGGATTTTTGTATCTATGTTCATAAGGGATATTGGCTTGTAGTTACCTTTTTTGTTGTTGTTGGATCTTTACCCGGTTTGAGTATCAGTGTGATGTTAGCTTCTCAAGATGATTTGAGAAGAATTCCATCTTTCTCAATTGCCTGGAATACTTTCAGTAGAATTGGTATCAGCTCCTCCTTGTACATTTTGTAGAATTCTGCTGGAAATTCAGTAGGGGGGAATGGGATTGGCAGTTGTGGGAAACTGCTAGGGGAAGGAGGGGCATACCTCATCAACAAGGGTACCTGCATAATCAATGTTTGTATACCTAACTGTAAATTTTACCCCACATCTTTATAATAGTAATAATAAAAGAAAAAGCTATGGAGATAGGATAAAGCTGAAGCTAAGGTGTAGTTTTATACATAAGCCAAAAAGGCTTATTTATATGTGACTAAAAGTTATAATGTTTTTACTGTGTTCTTTTAAGTTCTCTATACCTCACTAATATTACCCAGAAGGCAATACTATCATGTTTTAAGTCAATAGCTGCATAAGCACAAGATTTGACTAAAACTCTATTTGATGTTTTGTGTGGTTAGAAAACCAAATGAGTGCATTACATACTATTAAATGTAAGCTTAAAATGAATATGGAAGTGCTTCTTAACATGATAAGTGCAATCAGAGAAAACAAAAAGGCAATACTTATTGATTTACCTAGAATAAAGTGAACATAATTTCATTAGTGGAGAAAAACTCTAGAAAGAAAATAGAATAATGGATGGAAAAATACCCTAATCACCAAAATTATTCTTACATAATTTTAGTTTTTCAAGAACAATTATTTGATTAATCATATAACTATGAGCATATAGGGTAGATTAAAGGTATATTTACAACGAGTACCCTTGTGCTAAAAATAAAAACATCTCCATCTGGCTATAGATAATGAGAAATACATTCTAGAACATGATTACATAGGGGATGTCTATGTCACTTTTCAGTAAATTATACTGACAAGTCACTTTTGCCCCACGGTAGTATCTCTAGTATTCCTGGTGAACAGAGACACCAGTGATTCTCAACCTTTCTTCTACAGTGAGCACTCATGAAAAATAATGGCATTCATATATGCAATATACATAAATAAAATGTAACCTCAATTCCCTGTGCGGTATTGTTGATGCCATCTCATTCTCTCCCACTCAAGATAACATAGTCTAGAGTTCAAGTATTAAATTTATGTTATTACAGGCATAATATAAGAGCTCACTAGTTTATTCAGCTTCTTGGCTCCCCCTTCTTTGAATACCCAAATCGTTGCCATCTGGGTCTCCATTATGTGTAACATCACAAAGAACAGACTCTTTCACAGATATATCTATCTATATCTTTGTCTATGTCTATGTCTATGTCTATATCTATAGCTATATCTACATATAGATGGATCATCTTTCTCTTTGCACCTTCTCTGTTTCTTGGAGAATCTGTACATAGAGCTCACCTTTCTCTGGCTGTGGCTTCACCAAGCTTCCCCACCATTTTTTCCACCTCTTCTATCTCATAACTACGCTCTATGCAGTGCAGTGGTCTCTGCTCTGACTCACTTAAACTAGACACAAGTTTTTCTCACTCCAAAACATAGCTCATGAGGTCTTATCTTTCAAAAGGCTTCACTCAAGGAATCCTATTACAATATAAGCTACTTCTCAGTCAGGGGTCTTTGTTTGTCTTGCTACAGACATATCTCAAGCATTTAGAATACTGTCTGGCATATAGTACATGTCCAGTAAAAAGCTGTCAAATACATGGAAGGCTTATGGAAACATAAGGCAATTACACTGCCGAAAAGTAGGAAATTCTACTCCTAAAATTAATCCATCATTCCTCAGCCCTCAACTAAGTTCCTAGGACGTATTCACTCTTCTCACTGAGAAAACCTCATTTTAACTCTACTTTAGCATCCAGGAGAAATTAAATAGTTAACTTCATAATAATCTTTCAGAAACACTGCCATGACCACAGAAAACACAATTCTTTACAGTGCTTTGTGGAATACATGGAGTATTTAAATTCCAAATTCGAGCATTCCAGAATAGGATTTTATTTTAACTTTATATAACCAAAGGCTCATGTCAATGTTTACTCCAAAAACCAAGCTCTTTCAGTCCCAAAGGTGATAAGAATTTCATCTTTAGCAACACATAGTACCAATGAAAACTTTGAAGTTCCAGGGCTTTTTTTCCTTAAACACTTCAAAGAATTCAAATCAATTCTTCCCTCCCCACCCATGTATACATAGTCTTTAAAAGTGGAAAAAGTCGTAAGCATTTCCCAATCCCCGATACATCCCGCATTAAAAGAAGATGAGAAGAAAATCTGTCTCCGTTTTTAGACTCACAGGGGTCATGCCCTCCTTCTACCTTACACATGCAAAGATGACTTTGAATCTCCTCTAATTTTTTTTTTAACAAGTCATATGCAAAACTGCCTTGGATGGCTATTATTAGTAACATGTCACTAGTGACCTTTTCTCCTACCAATGTGCTGTAATATTTCAACTGAGAACACAAAGCAATAATTTATACCTGAAGGTCTTCACTTTCTTAGTTCTAGTTTTGTTTCCAAACTTAATATGGTGTGAAAGAAGTATTTTCCAAAAGTGCAAATTATAGATTTGGGATATAAAGAACATACCTGTGTATAATTGAGGCAATAACAGCTCTTTGGGATAAATGCCAAAATGATGGCTAATATTGCATGGCGGTCATGAGGATAGGTAATGCTTCACACTACCTAAAATGCCCAGAGGTCTTGTGACAATACAGTGCAGTGGTTAAGTACACATATTTTGGGATCAGAAGGACTTGGGTTCAAAACCAAGCTCTACTTCTTATTACTGTGTCCTTGAGCAAGTGATATGACCACTCTGAGTTGGCTTCCTTCCCTATAAATAGGCACATTAATGCAAATCTTTAGAGGGTTATTGAACAGTGACAGATAGGCAGTAGTGCTTCTAAAAACTCAAAGCCTCAACTCCATCAGGCCTGCAATGCCATCTCACTTCTTTTGCTCTGACCAACCAGCTCTTCCATTCTCCACAGTCACTACTTCTTACCTTTTCACTCTTCTTAAACAAGTACGTACATGTCACTTCCAATGCTAAGGAGAAAAAAAAGCACCACTCAAAGTGGGGTGACCATATGATTTCTCATGCAGACCAAGAAAATTTTGAGAATGAAATGGGATACTCTTATAATTATACCAGAATAATGGTTAATCAACCAAGATTGTCCCAGGCAAGTTAGGACACATAGTTACTTTAATCATAAAGAAATTCCCTCAATTTCCAATCACCATGCTAAAATAAGCCCACCTGTGTCTGCATTCATCCTTCCTTCCTTTCCTCCTATTTAAGTGAAAAAGGGATCACCCCTTCGATCAAGGGAAAATTTCTTTGTTTTTACTCTGCACTAATCTTCTCTCACTTTCTCAACTATTCAGCCTGCTCAATTATTCCCTTTCTCCTTTCTCTCCAACATTTTTTCTCTCTCTTTATTGACTCCATTTCATCAGTATTCTAAGTTGCTTCAATCTTTCCCAATTAAGAACAAGTCCCTCCTCAACCCAATGTGTCATACCAACTACATACCCTATTTTCTGCCTCTCTTTTATGAATAAATATAAATATTTATATGTAGATATATATTTAAATAAATTTATTTAAATATATAAATATATGTATATTTTTATAAATACATATGTAGAGAGAGAGAGAAAGAAAGAGAGAGACAAAGTTTTCTTTTTCTTTGTCTTTAAAATTTTTTTTAGAGACAGGGTCTCTATATGTTGACCAAGCTGGACTCCTGGGCTCAAGTGATCCTCCTGCCTCAGCCTCCTAAAGTGTTGAGATTACAGGCGTGAGCCACTGTGTCCAGTCTATTGGAAGTTTTCGGCTGATTTCCTTAATTCTGACTTCAGAATTACCCACTGCAATCTGGTTTCCACCCCTGCTAGTCAACAGAAGTGATTGTGATAAGATCACAAATGGCAACCACCCCTATTTCCAATATATTTTAGCCCTTATTTTTCTTAAATTCCCCAATATTTAGTAATATTGTTAATGCTGTCTTTTTCAATACTTTCTCCTCTAACTCTTATGCTACTGCATTCTAAGTTTCTGGTTATTTTTTGAGTATCCTTTGTGGACTCCTCCTCTTTGCCCATCCTTTATTCACAGGTGTTCTTCGAGGTTCTGTAGTAAGACTTTTTTATATTCACACTCTCGGAACCTTTCCTATGTAATCTCATCTACTACCATGGCATCAATTACCATATTCAAGCAAATGGCTTTCAACTATACGTCTCCAGCTAGATTTCTTTCTGGGATTTTAGATCAGAATGTCCACTCCTTTTAGGAGTACACAATCTATCTGTATTCTCAGTTCCTAATACAGTGCCTGGTCAGGTTCTTAACTTGTTGAATGAATGACGTACACAAACACATTACATTCATCATTACCTCCATGCCAATGAAGGGCAATGTGCTTTCATTCATTCAACAAGTATCCACTGAACATATACTATGGATCAGGCACTATTCTAGATGCTGGAAATATAGTCCCGACAAAACATACAAAACATACAAAAGTCTTACTGTACTGTACTGTACTGGAACTTAGATTCAGTATCTCAAAAAATAGGAAATAAAGAATTAAGGTGTGCTGATTAGTGCAGAATATCTACTACTTTTTCCATGAATCTTAGAAATTCATGGAAAAGTGCAGCAAAATATTATGACTGATTCAAATAATTCCTTCATCATTTTTCTATCAGCATAAGATATTTTTATGACTGAACCAAGAACATAGTATCCACTAAATAAACTCCAGGGCTTAAAATTCCATCAAAATCAAATTATTTTTATAGAGCATTAAGGATTTAGGCCACAAAAACTCACTCAGACTCACCAACCTTTAGTTCAATATACAAGAAATCATGAAAAAAATATATATATATAATATATACTCTAAGTGTATATAATATATATATTACTTAGAGTAAGCAGTCTTAAAGTTGGATCCTGGATTTAAATAAAAACTATGTCCACTTAGGAAAGTTTTCTGAACTCCCTAAGCTCTGTGTCCTCACTTGTAGAAGGGGGACTATAACAACTCATTCACTATACTTTAGAAAATTAGCCAGTGTTCATTAAATTTTAGTTGAATGAATGAATGCTAATACAAATATTAAATGAGATGATTGATATGAAAGCATATATAAGCTGTAATGAATGCCAATTGTTTTGGGTATTATTATTATTATTTCTGTGAGAGCCATGGTTATGAGAAAGTTAAATAGAAGAAGGTACTAGAAAGAAAAAGAAGTAAAAGAACAGACTTGAAAAGAGTCAGAGAGTGAGCAAGGCCAGCAATAAGCAATATTTCCAAGCAGGGGAAGTTTGTTTTCACTATTTCCGGTGAAAACAGAAGGGCTCCTCTTCTTTGGCACCTTCATGGTTCTTTCCATTAAAAAAAAAAAAGGAAAATTACTTTGGCTGGGCATGGTGGCTCATACCTGTAATCCCAGAACTTTGGGAGGCCAAGGGTGGAGGATTGCTTGAACCCAGGAGTTCAAGAGATCAGCCTGGGCAACATACCAAGACCTTCTCTTTACAAAATTCCAAAAATTAGCCAGGCACAGTGACTCACAGCTTTAGTGCCAGCTACTTGGAAGGCTGACCCAGGAGTATCACCTGAGCCCAGAGGTTGAGGTTGAAGTAAGCTGTGATTGTGTTGATGCACTCTAGCCTGGGCACGGAGTGAGACCCCAACTCAAAAAAAATACATAAAATAAAATGAAATAACCAAAATGACCTCTTCCCTCAGCTACACCCCTATTCTTAAAGCTGGTTTTAGAAAAGCAATTTGATGAAGCGATAATATTACAATGTTGTGAGAATGCTGCTATTTCTGTGCCCTGCTGCTTTGGGCTGCATTTTTATTTTAATTTCTCTATGGACTGTCATCTTTTCTCCAGTTACTCCTTAAGGTTAAAATTCCCCAAGAAGTCTCTGGCTGACATTTTTCTCTTTTGTCTTGTAATTTTCCTATTTTTAAATAATAAATTGTAATTTAATAAAAATGAAAATATTACTTTTAAAATAAGATTTTTTAAAAAGTCATTTCAGTAGGCAAGGAGTGGCTTTCTTTTTATTCTTCATTATTAACTGCCAGCTTAGCTTTCTATTAGTCTGAATGAGTTTCCCCATGGTGACTATTTTCTTTTATTCTTAGAAGACCAAACTGAGCACAGTGGAAACTAGATGTCCTAATCCTCTGCTAACTTGTTTACCAGCCCCAGCTTCTGGAAATTTAGAACAGATAGATAATGATTTTTTGTCTTGCCTTAAGAAGTTTTTAAGATAAATACTGAGTTTGGGCAAAAAACTGTCTTTAAGTAATACCTTGGGATTTGGGAAAGAAGAAATTGATCAGGAGACAAGAAGCCCTAAAGAAACAGACTTTTGTTCTGCCATCTCTGAATCACTTTCCTGATTAACGTACTGAGCTATATAGAAATCTTATTATTTTCATTTAAATGAGTAGCTTACTATTAGCATGTTACTCCTAGTCCAATAAACACCAAGCATCTAGTTTTAGCTGTGTTGACCTAATTTTATTGTGAAATTTTAACTGAAACAAACAGCATCATTATAAATTCTCTAAACTTTTGAAACTTCTGATACAGCATAGCTCTAGGTCATAACCTTTAGAAGAAGAAATAATATTGGTCATGAACCTGAAATCATTAGAACAACTGATACAAGGCTAAGAACGGGAATGAACATAGAACTGGGTCAGACCCAAGAAGCAGAATCA
Source organism: Tarsius wallacei (assembly GCA_963574415.1). Classification (NCBI taxonomy): domain Eukaryota; kingdom Metazoa; phylum Chordata; class Mammalia; order Primates; family Tarsiidae; genus Tarsius; species Tarsius wallacei. The sequence goes on from CAUYQG010063930.1 coordinate 44,241, forward strand.
TGTGAGCCATTGGCAGTGGAAGCATGCGTTAATTCTCTTAGTCAAAGGCTTACAAGGGGGCAAAACTCAGTTCAGAGTATGTGAGAGTGGAGGAAACAGCAAAAGGAAAGCCTATGAATCAGTGATTAAAAACATGGGCAGAGTTTGGATACAGGTCCTGGGTAACAGCAGCAAGCAGAATCTCTCACTTTTGCCAGCTTTCTGACTCATCTCCTGGATTTCTACAAGATTCCTGTTGAAATAGAGACCAATCAGCGTGACAAGTCTAGGTTTGAATAAGGAAGAATCCAATCAGAAGTGTACAGACAAGATAAGAGAAATTTAAGTCTGGGACAAGAGGCAGGAGAAGTACAGTCTAAGTTCTCTTAAATGAAAAAGAGACACCTCCATCCCCGTGTCTCCACTATACATCATGTATATTTAAGAAACATAAGAGAGAGGCAAGAAAAACTACCTTTTCTACATTTAAAGAAGACAAATGCTATACTAGCACACATTTTCCTGAAGGCTTTTTAAAGATAATGTTTACTCACAAATATCTTGAATATATGTATAAGGAAACATGTTGTATTCAACCATCTTCATCTCAGAAAAATACAACCCTAGTGTTTCATCAGTATATAAGTGAGACAGATACACTCTTTGGAGCTAAAATGTTGCTATACTAATAAGGGGAAGCAATATTGCCCTGGACTGATCAAGAGAAAACAGAATACTGAGATCTTGTTACTTGAAAAAGCCCCAGAAAGCTGAAGGACCACCACTCTCGGGTTTTTTTGTTTTTGTTTTTGTTTTTGTTTTTTTGAGGTGGAGTCTCACTCTGTCACCCAGGCTGGAGTGCAGTGGCACACTCACGGCCACGGCAGCGTGGACCTGCTGGGCTCCAGCGATCCTTCTGCCTTAGCCTTCCAAGTAGCTGAAACTACAGATGCACACCACCATGCTCAGCTAATTTTTATTTGTTTATTTATTGTAGAGATGAGGTCGCGCCAAGTTGCCCAGGCTGGTCTCGAACCCGGGGCTCGGGCAATCCACCTGCCTTGGCCTCCCAAAGTGCTGGGATTACAGGCTGAGCCACTGAGCCTGGCCGGGTTTTTTAAGTTTGGTCAAGAATTCCCTCAAAGGCAATATGATTCTAAGAATAAAACAGGGATCTATGAGATCTTTCTGAAAAGTATTACTTTGAATACTTATGTAAAAAATGTTTTTGTTTCCACTTTGAGAATCTCATACCCAATACTTGCCTATTCAGTTTGCCTGATCCATTTTTTTCCTCTCGGCAGAATGGTGGGGAAGATACCTGTGAAAATAGAAATTAAGAATTTCTTTTAACCGAATTAGAAGGATCATATTATATGTCATCATATGCCCTACTTTGTGTATTTGAGCAAACAATGTGTTAATCTCAGAATGAAGGACAATACGTGAAAAAGTTAACAAGTGTAAACAGTGACGGGTTTCCTCAGGAAGCTGGATTTTTTTTTTTTTTTTGAAAACTTGTAAAAGAAGCATAGATGGGTTAATATGAATTTGGGGTTAAGAGTACCACATTAGTAGGGAGTAAACTTTTCCAGAACAAGAAATGGGAAGCCTATCATTATCTTTCTAATCTGACAAACAATTTAGATTTGTTTGTTTTTGTTTTTGTTTTTTTTAACCACTGCTTACAATTAATTAATTCCTGGAAATCCCTGGAGACAAACTGGCAAACTTGCCATTTCAAAGACGAACTCTCAACCTTTGCCACAGTATTAGTGGTGTGGAAGTAACAGGACAAGAGGCCATTCCCACGGAAATTTAGTGAAGTTTTTCTCCTTCTGAAGTCTGGAGATTAGAGTTTCAATAGCCGTGGGATTTTTGACTAGTCATTTACCTCTCTGAGTCTTAATTCCTTCTTCAGGGAATTAGACTGTGATACAAACCATTAATTGTCCCAGTATCTCTTTTAGTAATAAACCCCTCAAATTTTTGCTAGGCTCAAGGGTCACCAGCTAGAGAGTGTACTTCCAGCCTTGCTTGTAGCTAGGAGTGGCCATGGGACAGCAAAGGTGATCCTGCCATTTGCACATCATTTCCTTAAAAAGATGAAGCCACTTGGCCTGGACTCTGCGCCTTCTCACTGTCTGAGAAATGACAATGACTGGAGCCACCGCCTTAAACCCAGGGATGGGAACCTCGTGTTGAAGACCCACCAGCCCGGGCTCCTGAGACATCACTGACAGAGAAGCCCACCAGGCCAGCATCACTGACCTTGGGCTCTCACATGAGAGAGAAGAAAAAAATACCCCTATTTCATTGAAACTACTTTGAGTTTTCTTTGCTACATTAGCTTAGCCCGAACCCTACCTAAAACAGAAGGCCCTAACTAAGCAGCTTCTGAAGTATGTTCCAGAACTAAATGTTAATACATATAATGAAAGGCACAGAGCTTTGCTTTGGGACTAAAACAAAAAGGAGACTAAAACTTGTTCTGTCAGTGATGATCACAGAAGCACATGTTAAGGCTTAAGATCAATTTTTAAATGATAGTCTTTACTTCTCTTTCTCAGCATCTCAGACTTAGAGGCCCCTTCATTTTATCCTATAATTGCTCTGTTAATCGCTTTTAATGTCCTTCTATTTTACTATCATGCAGTATGACAATAGATTACCTTCATTACAAAGGCTATCTTCACGTTCCCACAGGCATTTAGTAAAGTTTCATTATCCTCAGGCATAATCCTATGAGAAGATTAGATCACTTAAAATCGTTTTCTGCCTATCAGCGTAAAGCAGCCAGGGAGGGCTTGCAGTTGATGTGAGGTTGGAAACCTGAAATCCTGCAGCTCACATGGGGGAGCCAGAAAAAGCTCTGGGAGAGTGAGTGTAAGTTGACTCAATCTTGCTCTTGTTTTTGCAAGTCATTTCCCAAAAACGAACACAAAAAGAAAAAGATCTCATTAGTTCCTAAAAGCCCAGACTTTAATACTTGATTTTACATGCATTTTACAGTCACATACAAGTTGTCTTTTTATTCATTATCAAACATTTTTATTAGCAATATTTTTCAGCAGAATCTTCATGAGAAGTCTCAATAATCTAAAAAGATTAAGAAAGAGTAATTCGACTAAATTGAATTCTTGGTGCCAATTTAAACTTTGCTATCTGTTGACATTTAAAGGAAAAAAACACATTATGGATGGCAGATGCATTCAGAAGCATAAAAGGTTTCCAAGAGAGCATTTTGTGCAAGAAAGAGATTTGGACATCCCAAAGGACAGAGAAGCCGTATCTGTGGACTTGGGTTAGAAAGAGCTGATATCTAAGGGAAGGATGAGATGGACACTAAAAAGAGAAGCGAAGGGACACAATGTGATACTTTACCCACCTACCAATCCATCTCCCACAATGAAGCCACAGAAATTATTGAAAAACAGAAATATGATCATTTTCACTCCCTTACTTAAAATTCATAAATTTACCATGACCCTGAGAAAAATGCACAAAATCCTAGGTTCACCTAAAAGTGTGCCGTGTGCCTAGACTTTAATTACCTTTCTGATATTACTTCAAACCATTTTTCCCACTACTCTTTCTAGGATAGGCATACTGGGTATTATGTATTGGGTCGTGTCTCCTCAAATTGTCATATGTTGCAGTGGTAACTCCTCAGAAGGTGACCTTATTTGGAAACAGAGTTATTGCAGATGAAGTTCTTCTAAAGTAGGGCAGGTCTTTAATTCTATACTGATCTTATAAAAGGGAGAAATATGGACATAGGTGCATACAAGAAGGGTGCCATATGAAGATATAGGCAGTGATTGGGATGATTCTTCTACAAGCTGAAGAGCACCAAAGATTACCAGCAAGTGACCAGACACTAGAGAGGGGCATGGGACAAATGCTTCCTCACAGCCCTCAGAAGGAACAAACCCAGCTGACACCTGGGTTTTGGGCTTGTAGCCCCCAGAAATGTGAGACAATGAATGTCTGTTGTGTAAGTCCCCCAGTTTGTGGTACTCTGTTACAGCAAAGTTTATCTCAACTCTCTGCATGGACCTTTGCCCATAATGTTCCCTTTGTCTAATAGAGCAACTTCCTTCCTCTTAAGGATGCTTAAGCCATGGTTAAGTCGCTTTAATCAACATTTCCTCTAGAGAGAGACCTTCTTTAACCTCCCAGACTAGATAAGATCCCTCTTCTCCCTCAACCTACATTTTCCCTAAGTTTTACAGGGCCCTACACTTCTTCAAAGCTCTGTGTCCTTGTGAATTATGTCATTGTTTGCGTAACGTCCATCTTCTGTCTTTGACTATAAACCTAGGCTGGAGCTGTATCTATCTCATTAATGACTGTGTTCTCTGTGCCCAGACCAGTGACTGGCACATAATTTGTGCTCAAGAAACATTTATGGACTGGCCTCTTTTATTTTAACTTGGACTCCTCTGTTCCCAACTATTGTTTCAAAGATTCCAGATCCTTAGCAATAATTCCCACCAAAATATTTCTACTCTCATGTATATATTCATGTGCCTGAAGGCAGCCTCATATTTCTATAATTCGTTGTTGTCATACCTAACATTTTATTCCATTCCACCACACATCTGTATAAGCAATAACATTTATAAATGTACTAGTCTCCAGGAATGTTTTTTATTTGAATCCTATATTACTGAAAAGAATCTTAATTATTTGGCAAGCTGACATCCTCATAAGATTCTATCTGTCCGGCAAGGCAGATGAGAGAAATCATGTAATAGAGAACATTAAAATAACAAAGCACTTTTTACAAAACAATCTCTTGCTTAACCTGTATTTCCTGATATAAAAACTTTTGGCAAGAAACTGAAGTGAGGAGTTTGGTGAGAATTATCTAGAATCTATGAAATAGCAGAAGTTAATCTCAAAGCATCTGTATCTCTATCTAAGTGTGTAAAAACAAAAGCAAAAAACAAGTAGTTCTGGGCAGGTTATTTCTACCTCCCTTGTCAAGTCTAATTGAGTCTCATTTTTGATTATCAAAGATTGCACTGATCCTTGAAAAGTCCATTTAAATAGATTCAGAAACATCTCTGAAATGAAGCTTGTGGTGAGTGTATTCAATGAGTGGAAACATTTAGATTTAGTGAGAGAAATTTTGATTTAGAGAGAAATCTCTGAATAGATGTTAATTTGACACATATTCTCTTACAGGGATAATATCTGGAGATACTACATTATTTAGTATCATGTTGTCAGACAGATTCTGCTAGCCACAGAACTAAAGGGTAACAGGTTCATTTTGAATTCCATCATAAAGTGACATACACTATAGCATACAGAGGACCAATGTGACTAAATTTGCCCTGGTCTTCATTTAGTAAAAATATTTCTTGAGCATCTATTCTGTATCAAATTTTGTGGCCAATGCTACCAATACAAAGAGTAAAAATAGTAGTAACAGCAAATATAGCTTATCTTTTATTGCCTGACCATTGTGTGTCAGGCACTATACAAAATGCTTTAAACATACCATCTCCTTTCACCCTTACCATAGCCCTATGACTTAGCTGCTATCATTGTCTTCTTTTTTTTTTCTCTTTTTTGAGTTGGAATCTCACTCTGTTGCCCAGGCTGGAGTGCAGTGGCATGCTCACGGCAACCACAGCCTTGACCTGCTGGGTTCAGGCAATCCTTCTACCTCAGCCTTCCAAGTAGCTGGAACTATAGACATGTGCCACCATGCCTAGCTAATTTTTTTATTTATTGTAGAGATGAAGTCTCTCCAGGTTGTCCCGTTTGGTCTCGAACCCGTGGGATCAGGCAATCCTCTCATCTCGGCCTCCCAAAGTGCTGGGATTACAGGCTTGAGCCACCGAGCCTGGCCTACTCATTTTATAATAAACTTAAATCTCAGAGAGTTCTAGTAATATATATAAGGGAAAAGAGCCAGTATTTAAACACAGCTCTGTCTGACTGCAATGCCTATGTTCTCACCTAAGACATTATACTACTTCACAGTATAACATGGTACAATCACTAAAAGTCTCAGGCCGGGCACAGTGGATCAGCCTATAATCCCAGCACTTTGGGAGGCCGAGGCGACAGGATTGCCTGAGTCCGGGAGTTCGAGACCAGCCTGGACAACTTGGTGACACCTCCTCTCTACAATAAATCACAAAAACTAACTGGGCATAATGGCATGAGGCTGTAGTTCCAGCTACTTGGAAGGCTGAGGCAGAAGGATCGCCTAAGCCCAGCAGGTCAAGGCTGCAGTGACCATGAGCGTGCCACTGCACTCTAGCCTGGGCAATGGAGTGAAACTCCAACTCAAAAGAAAAAAAAAAGTCTTTCTCCAAATCCATGCAATTCAGGTTGAGGTTTTATTCTGAGAAAGATAATATAAAAGTGAGTTTGAAAAGGGGGATTTTACTCTGTGGTTATACAGAAAGGGCATTAAGTAATCTTAGAATGAATTTATGAGCTATTTCACATAAGCTCTCCAAGTTCAAAAGTCAGGATTATAGTAAATTTCCCTGGACACAAGTGAACTAAAGAAAAACAGAAATGAAAGAACAGGCCTTCAGAACTCCAAGTCCAATGGTGTGTGTGTGTGTGTGTGTGTGTGTGTGTGTGTGTGTACGCACGCATAATAAAAATAGTATAGAAAAGAGACCTAAAGTCTTGAATTGAGAAAAAAATTCATTCTGTTTGTTTGGTCACTAAAGTAAAACCTTGTCTACATTTTTTATAGGAGAGAATTCAAAGTTTTCATAGACTTCTTTTAAAAGATTTTGATCCACAATTTTGAGCCAAAATGGGAAAGAAAACATTTTTCAAGAACCCTAAGAGAAGACAGTGTACAAATGTAATTATGAGTTGAACACTAAATTCTGCAAATGATTTTAGGGCCACCCTAAAACAAGAGGATTGGCCACTGAGTATGTGTTAATTTAGTATTCTGTCCGTCAGGCATCTTCTCACCACTGATCTTTCTTTCTATTAATTTAACACTCCTGGCTGCTCTCTGCCTCCCTCACTCATTCAGTTTGAGATGAGTAAGAAAGAATAAGCTGATCAGTGGATTTGATGGAGTAACTGTAAATGAAAGCTTTCAGAACCTGATATGGTGTCATGTGCCTGTATTATCAGTTACTCAGGAGGCTGGAATGGGAGGATCACTTGAGCCCAGGAGCTCGAGGCTGTAGAGGTAAAAAAGAAAAAAAGAAGAAAAAAAGCTCCCAGGAAACATGCAGCTTGGGAAGATTCTGCTCTTGGAGCAGGGGATATCTGTGAAGCTGGATAGATACCCTACAAATTCTAGAATCAGCATCAGAGAGCCAACTTGTCCACAGATATAACCAAATTCTTTAGTTTTATCAGTAATTAAAGTCATTGGGGGTGCCTCTGTTTACTGACTCTTTTTTTCTTGTTTTTCAGTTATTCTGAAACTGAATGGGGAAGAATTCTATTATTTATTAGGCCTTTTCAAGGACCCCCAAACTACACATAAATAGATGACAATAATGGTAAGACACAAAAGAAGAAAAAAATATTTCTCTTTGGCATATTCTAGAAATAAAGAACTAACACTGGGAAGAAGTGGTTTACAAAAACCCAGAAAGGTGGCAAGAAGATGACTTCTAAACCAAATTTTGCAGCCAATGAAAACATCTGATAGAGAAGAAGTAGAATTAGCATGAAGGGAATAGGTGGGATAATTCTGAGTCACTGAAAAGAGCCTTCTAGGTCAAGTTAAGGCATTTTCTTTTTTCAGCCATCTTATCTTTCATCTTTATTTTCTTTTCTACCCATCATAACTGAAGAAGCAATGACACAAGGAATAGGAGCCATGAAAATGTGCTTTGCCCACGTTCTGCTACACAGAGTATAATTGATCAAGAGATCCAGGTTGAAGATCTATACCAGGGCTTGCTTCTAGGTTACTCCTCCAATGGCTTCTCCAGCATGACAGAGTGCAGCAGTGACACAAAGTCAGATCCCATTCCAGAGAAACACTTGATTTTTTGTTGGCCAACTTTTGATGGCCTTGCCAAAACTGTGTGGCACTCCACCTAGCCTTCTCTGCCTTCCCCTTTCACTTTAGGTTTGACTTACATAGCGGTCAGGTGGTACTCCCACCCTTCTCCAGGTCCCTCCCTATTTTCATCAATACAAACATCTTCCTCTATCAGGGCCCTTACATGTTTAATATCATCTTGGTGTTGGCTTCTTGGAAGATTGAGGAAAAGTTTTACAGATAGCACAAGAAGAGTACATTTATATTGGAAAGGAGCCAGAGAAAAGCATAGAGTTAGCTAAAGCTTTAGAATACAGTTTATGCAACTCTAGACAATGTAGAGTGGCCTTGTAGTTTTAAAGAAAGATTTTGAGTAATGTCAGAAAGAGATAAAAAAAAAAAGCACTTGGATTTGTCAGAACTGATACTGACTCTGTTTAGCAAGCATAGGTATTGGAGAAGGATTAGTGGGGGGTTTAGCTGAGAATGTATTATCACTGCAGACCTAAAACAAAGAAAGAACACCAGAGACTTCCCTAGTCACAATGGCCATATAATTTATCAACACCTCATAAAGAAGTAACTGGTGATTAGCACTAGCAATGAAATACTTGGCTCTATTCATTGTGGTTTAAAGCATGAGTAGAACAAGAAAAAAACACTCCTTACAGATTGGTGCCTGAATAAGATATAGTCTTTAATTTGTTTTGTTTAGTTTTTAACTCAGGCTCTCACTCTATTGACCAGGCTAGAGTGCAAGCCATGATCACTGCTCATCACAGCCTCGACTTCTTGGACTCAGACAATCCTCCTACCTCAGTCTCCTGAATAGCTGGGGCTACAGGCAAGTATCACCCCACCTGGCTAATTTTTTAAGTTTATGTAGAGATGAGGTCTCACTGGATTTTCTAGGCTGGTCTCAAACTCCTAGGTTCAAGCAATCCTCCCACCTCAGCCTCCCAAATCCCTGAGATTATAGGCGTGAGCTACCATGTCTGGCCCTTAACAAGATATGTTCTTGTTTACATGTGGTATGTTTCCAAAATAAGTCTGTGCCATGACAATATCTTCATTAGATCATAACTTATCGACTAATGAAAGTGTAAAATGTTGCAACTTGGTTGTGGGGTATTGGCAAGTAGATTTCAGAGCTATACTGTCCAATAATATGGTAACCACTAGCTACATATGGCTATTTAAATTTAAATTATTTAAATTTGAATGACATTTTTAAAAGTCAGTTCCTCATGGTACCGTCCATAGTAGTTCCTGAATTAGCACAGATACAGAATATTTTCATCATTGAATAAGGTTTTCTTAAATAGCATAATTCCCTTTTTTAAATAGAGAAATTCCCTCTGGTCAGCATAGTTATCTGACTTTTAAAGTAATTCTGGCACCTTTGGTGTAGGGAGAGAGTGTTGCAAGGTAACTGTTCCAGCACAGCTTCTCACACCTACTAAAGAGGCTTAAAGACTGTTCTACTAGAGAGAAAAAGCCCAAATAAACACAATCAGAAATGCAAATGATCAAATCACAACTGACTTACTATGTACACCTGTATGGAAACAAACTATAACCTAAAGGAAATGGAGAACTTTCTGGCATCACACAACCGCTCAAGGTTGAAATAAGAAGATATTGAGACAACACTAAATAGATGAATAACAACCCAGGAAATTGACTCTATCATAAGAAAGCTATCTACAAAAGAAAGCCCTGGACCAGATGATTTTCCAGCAGAATTCTACAAAACATAAAAGGAGGAGCTGATACCAATCCTGTTGAAAGTATTCCAGGCAATTGAGAAAGACAGAATTCTCCTCAAGTCATTTTACAAAGCTAACATCACACTGATACCCAAACCAGGTAAAGATCCAATAAAAAAAGAAAACTACAGGCCAATATCCCTGATGAACACAGATGTTAACATTCTCAACAAAATTCTATCAAATAAGATCCAACAACACATCTAAAAAATCATCCACCATGACCAAGTAGGCTTCATCCCTGGGATGCAGGACTGGTTCAACATCCACAAGACCATAAATGTAATCAAATACATAAACAGATGTAAAAACAAGAGCCACATGATTATATCATTAGATGCAGAACAAACTTTTGATAAAATCTAGCATCCTTTCTTGATAAAAACCCCCAAACATCTAGGCATTAAAAGAACGTACCTCAAAATAATAAGTGCCATCTACACTAAACCCACAGCCAGCATGTTGCTAAATGAACAGAAACTGGAAACATTTCCCCTGAAAACTGAAACAAGAAAAGGCTGCTCATTCTCACCCCTCCTATTCAACATTGTGTTGGAAGTCCTAGATAAAACAGTTAGACAAGAGAAGGAAATCAGGGATATCCAAATAGGAAAAAAGGAAGTCAAGTTATCCCTCTTAGCTGACAATATGATCCTATACCTAGAAATCCAAGATAATTTGTCAAAAACCTGCTTGCACTGATAAAGGACTTTGGCAAAATCTCAGTGTGCAAAATAAATGTGCAAAAGACAGTTGCATTCTTTTTTTTTTCAGTTGGAGTCTCACTCTGTCGCCCAGACTGGAGTGCAGTGTCCGCTCCCGGCCACCCAGCCTCGATCTGCTGGGCTCCAGCGATCCTTCCACCTCAGCCTTCCAAGTAGCTGGAACTACAGGCGCGCGCTACCATGCCCGGCTAATTTTTTAATTTATTGTAGAGATGAGGTTTCACCAAGTTACCCAGGCAGGTCTCAAACCCGCGGGCTCAGGCAATCCACTCACCTCAGCCTCCCAAGGCACAGGATTATAGGCTGAGCCACCAAGCCCGGCTACAGTTGCATTCTTATACACCAACAATAAGCAGGTGGAGAACCAAATAAAAAGCACAATCCCATTCACAATAGCCACAAAAAAAATGAAGTACCTTGGCATCTTCCTAACTAGAGAAGTGAAAGACCTTTACAATGAAAACTACAAAACACTGCTCAAAGAAATCCAAGAAGACAAATGGAAAAATATTCCATGCTTATGGATAAGAAGAATAAACATTGTTAAGATGTCCATCCTACCCAAAGCAATCTACAGATTCAACACAATACCCATTAAATTGCCAACATCATTCTTATTAGACCTGGATATGACAGTACATAAATTCACATGGAAACATAAACGACCACGAATAGCCAAAACAATCCTTAGCAAAAGAAACAGGCCACACTCATCTAGAGTGTAGGCCCACTTCCTGTCTGTGAGGAGTGAATCTTTCTTAAATAAATCTTTTCTTCTTTCACTTCTTTGTGTGTTGCAGATCTTTGCATTACTCGTATCTCTGGTTACCAGCGTGCACCTCTGACACGCCGACTCCGTGGTGCTGCGCACCTCCTATCCTTCCATCCTCTCTCACCCTACGTACCCTAACATTTTCTGGAGATCCCACCAAGATCTTATCTCTCTCTCCTTCTCTTCCTTTCTTATTCGTAACTGGAACTCCTGCTCCCTGCAAATAAAGCCTTTTTACATGGAAAAAAAAAGAAATAAAAGAAACAAAGTAGGAGGTATCACAGTTCCAGACTTTCAACTTTACTATTAGGCTACAATAATCAAAACAGCCTGGTATTGGTACAAGAACAGGCATATGGACCAATGGAACAGGATAGAGATTCCGGAAGCAAAACCTCAATTTCTCAACCAACTTATCTTCAACAAAGCCTCCACCAACAACCACTGAGGAGAGGAGAACCTATTCAGTAAATGGTGCTGGGAAAACTGACTGATCACATTCAGAAGATTGAAACAGGACCCCTACCTATCACCATACACAAAAATCGACTCGAAATGGATCAAAGACCTAAACATAAAACCTCAAACTATAAGAATTTTAGAAAACACAGGAGACACCCTTACAGAAATTGGAATAGGCAACCAGCTCCTGATCAAAATCACAAATGCCCATGACATAAAAGATAAGATAGACAAGTAGGACCTAGGACCTCATCAAACTGAAAATCTTCTGCAAAGAAAACCATCAAAAGAGTATGAAGACAGCACACAATGGGAACAAATATTTGCTAACTGTATATCTGGCAAAGACATCTAGGATATACCAGGAACTCAAAATTGCTGCAAGAAAAAAACAAACAGCCGCATTAAAAAGTGGGCAAAAGACATAAATAGACACTTCTCAAAAGAAGATATACGGGAAGCCAACAGACACAAGAAAAAGTGCTCAACCTCACTAATCATCTGAGAAATGCAAATAAAAATCACATTGAGATACCACATAACTCCAGTAAGAATGATCATCATTAGTAAAACAAATAACAATAGATGCTGGTGAGGATGCAGAGAAAAGGGAATGCTTCTGCACTGCTGGGGGTGAGGGGGTTGCAAACTAGTTCAACCTCTATAGAAAACAGTGTGGTGATTTATAAAAGAACTAGAAATTAGTTCCATATGACCCAACAATCTCCTTACTGGGAATACACCCGGAGGAACTAAAATCATTCTATCAAAAAGATACTTGCACATGCATGCTTATTGTAGCACTATTCAACATAGAAAAAACATGTAATCAACAGTGCTGTTCATCGAAACTAGACTGGACAAAAAAATTTGGTACATATACACAATGGAATATTACTCAGTCATAAAGAAGAATAGATATATGGTCTTCATAGTAACTTGGATGGATTTAGAGTCTATAATAGTCAATGATCTATAACAGAAACAAAAAACTGAGTGTCATATGTTCCCACTCATAAGCAGACCCTGAACATTTACCATAAGACCCCAAGAAAGGGATTGGCAGTAGCAGGACACTGCCAGGGTGGGGGAGAGGGACACAACATCAGTAAGGGTACCTGATGTCAAACCAGGCAAAGTGGGGACCAAAGAGAAACCCAAGCTTTATCTGTATGATGTACACTTGTATACCTAATCATGAATTGTACCCCACATCTTTTAGAAGCCACTGAGGAGGGCTCAGTTTCAACTGGGATGAGGATCAGTCACCAACATATTTCATTAAAATCTTTAATTTTATTTTTTTCATTCATTATCTAACGAGATTCAGTTTTAAGACAATGATGTAGGCTCTGGGGAAATGAACACTGGGCTTGGGGAAGGGGTGGACCGCATTATCTATGAAAGACAGGATGGATAGGGGAGTCAGCGTGATGTTTAGTCTTTCTTGGAAGAGTCAGGATTTGGAAGACTCCAATAGCTAGGGGAAGAAACTCAGCTTCAAATAAGGAGTGGAAAGGTACCAAAGCCTCTTTAGAGACACCAGGGTCTTGTTCCTGAAATAGTCCAGGGGTGCACAAACTGGAGAGGTTTAAACAGAAGAGTGATATCTCAAGAGAAAGGAATCCTTCTGCTACAGTTGTTGACTCTGTTAGAAAAAAAATGCATTCACTGGAGAGGCCAACTGAGAAACTCCAAGGCTTCCCTGCCAATACCTAGGTGATCAGAGAGAGCTATAGGTTACCAGATGACTGAAAAAGCACACTGCCTAAGAGTAGATGCTGGACAGGAGAAACAGAGACCCACAGAACTGCACTTAGAGCATCTAGGGGCATGTGTATATGGGCACTTTTTTCAAACTTCCATGACTATGACTTTCATTTTGATTCTATGGCTCCTGTTGCTCTTCATGACCTTTACTAAGACAGCCTGTTTCTGATCTGACTTAGGTTTATTTCCTCTGCATTTTCTCTTTAAAATAGGACAACTCTGCCCGCTAATTCCTTGGCCTGTGATTGACATTCTCCTGCTCACAGTTTTCTTCACATTCTCAGTTGCAAGCTGGCCTACTCTTTTTTTCCTCCCAAGTCAGACTTGCTCACACTGGTACCAATGAATTCTGCCACTCCATTTAGAATTATTGATGCGATAGGATATATTTTCTAAGAATAGATTTATATACTCAGTTTATGTTCCAGAGGATTGGTTAAGAAATTTTTGGCAGCTGGGCTCGGTGGCTCAGCCTGTAATCCCACGCCTTTGGGAGGCTGAGGTGAGTGGATTGCCTGAGCCCGCGGGTTCGAGACCCGCCTGGGCAAGCAAGACCTCATCTCTACAATAAGTCAAAAAATTAGCTGGGCGTGGTAG
>CAUYQG010063933.1:0-24801 GCA_963574415.1 Tarsius wallacei
GGCTCGGTGGCTCAGCCTGTAATCCCGCGCCTTGGGAGGCTGAGGTGAGTGGATTGCCTGAGCCCGCGGGTTCGAGACCCGCCTGGGCAAGCGAGACCTCATCTCTACAATAAATTACAAAATTAGCCGGGTGTGGTAGCGCATGCCTGTAGTTCCAGCTACTTGGAAGGCTGAGGCGGAAGGAACGCCGGAGCCCAGCAGGTCGAGGCTGCGGTGGCCGGGAGCGGCCACTGCACTCCAGTCTGGGCGACTGAGTGAGACTCCAACTCAAAAATAAATAAATAAATAAATAAATAAATAAATAAAGTTTACACTAAAGAAATCCAATTAATGACAACTGAAGTTCAACTATATCTAATACAGAAACATCTCATTCTAATAGATAAATTACATCTGACTTGTTTATTCTTGCTGTCTTAGATGATGCCAAAGTCATTTATTATCTTTGGCTTCACTGGCTGTTTTGTACTTATATTTTAATATGTGGGTCCAATCATCTGAAAGTCCACAGCATTGCAAATAACCAATGAAAACATGGCTTGTTGGTGGGGGGGGGTGCAGTGTATTTTACAGTTTCTTATATTTCATTCCCTTGTTCAGAAGATCTTTGGGTCTCTCCTCATGGCAGATGATGTGACTTGTCAAGTAAATCTAGACAGATTTTTTTTCTATTTTTGTTTCATATACTCCTGGGTTAGGAATAAGAAACATGCTTTAATGGATGTTGCTGAGCTGCAGATTACTAAATCTGTGAAATATATAAAGGACACTGTAATTTTACATCCTTAATTATGTCCATAATTTGAAAACAAGATTTGCCATATAAAAGCTGCCCCTGTAGCCGGGCATGGTAGCGCAAGCCTGTAGTTCCAGCTACTTGGAAGGCTGAGGCGGAAGGATCGCCGGAGCCCAGCAGGTCGAGGCGGTGGTGGCCGGGAGCGGCCATTGCACTCCAGTCTGGGCAAAAAAAAGCCCCCGAATAATCAAGATTTTCCTGTGTTAATATATTTTCACTGCAGGATTGCTTCCCCATGCATGTTGAGTTAGGGCTTCTATTTTTTTGTTTTTTAAAATGCAAGCTATTATAATAGCCACTCCAGAAAATGTCTTTATATCTTCACTGGTGATCTTCACAGTGTTTGGCAGCCTTAAACCTTCTTTACTCCTGGACCCTGATAAGCTCTGTAAGTCACTGTCTGGTACCAAAACAATTGTCAGCTCAAATGTCAGGAGCCCTAAACTGCTGGGAGGTGAGGGGAAACTGGAAGAGAAATAAGCTCTGAGGTTTATGCTTTAAAGGATCTTCTAAACCGGGTTCGGTGGCTCAGCCTGTAATCCCGCGCCTTGGGAGGCTGAGGTGAGTGGATTGCCTGAGCCCGCGGGTTGGAGACCCGCCTGGGCAGGAGAAACCTCATCTCTACAATAAGACAAAAAAATTAGCCGGGCATGGTAGCGCGCGCCTGTAGTTCCGGCTACTCGGAAGGCTGAGGTGGAAGGATTGCCGGAGCCCAGCAGGTCGAGGCTGCGGTGGCCGGGATCGGCCACTGCACTCCAGTCTGAGCGACAGAGTGAGACTCCAACTCAAAAATAAATAAATAAATAAATAAAGGATCCTTTAATATGGTGCTTCTCAGTCTTTGCCATTAAAGCGTGCTGAAGACAGGGGAGCATAAAAGAAGTCTGGGGGATTATATTACCACCAAGCCAGAGATTTCTTTGAAGTCTCATGTTTTATCATAAAAATTCATTTGAATTTATAATTCTACCCAATATTTGCTTTAATAAATTTTTTAAAAATTTACCAAGTTATACAACTTTTCCTCAAGATAATTAACTAAATTGATGCTTTTTTTTTTTTTTTCTTTTTTTGAGTTGGCGTCTCACTCTGTCGCCCAGACTGGAGTGCAGTGGCCGCTGCCGGCCGCCGCAGCCTCGACTTGCTGGGCTCCGGCGATCCTTCCGCCTCAGCCTTCCAAGTAGCTGGAACTACAGGCGCGCGCTACCACGACCGGCTAATTTTTTGATTTATTGTAGAGATGAGGTCTCGCCAAGTTGCCCAGGCGGGTCTCGAACGCGCGGGCTCAGACAATCCACTCACCTCAGCCTCCCAAAGGCGCGGGATTACAGGCTGAGCCACCGAGCCCGGCTAAATTGATGCTTGATGCTTAAGAAGATGCGCCATGTTTGTCTTGGAGCTTTTAGGGCTTCCCATACCTAACCACAGTTATGTACTTCCTCGATGTTCACATGACTCGGTATGAGGCACAGGGACACTTAATTTAATTACAGGATAAATACTTTCTATTGATCTTGTCTCCAACTTATTACCTTGGTGTGCTTTCTTATTTCTACATTGTTACCATTTTTTCCAGTTCCTGAGATCAGGTTGGCTTTATATTTTCCAACAGTCTTCCCTGGTTTCTCTGTCTGAAAATGATTCCCCTTTCTCATATCCGGTAGCACCTCTTGCTTGCTTCACACATTTTTCACTTGATAATATATGATCCTGTGCTAGTTCTATTTATATCATTTGTCTTGATTCATAATAATTTCACAAACTTCTTAAGGCTAAATCTCTATGTATATCACGTTTATTGCTATAAAAAGCCACCACAAAACTCAGAGACTTAAAACAGCGACAGTGTATTATTTGTTGTTTTTCTGGGGTGAACAATTTGGGCTGAGCTCATCTGGGTGGTACTTTGGTTTGTCCCATCTGGGATCACTAATGTGACTGTAGTCATCTGGTAACCTGTCTGAGGCTAAAAGGACTAAGATATCGACACTCACATGTCAGGGGCTTGGTGATAGCTGTTTGCTGGGCCTATCTGTGTGGTTTTCATCATGTATTAGTCTAGACCAAACTCTCTTTCATGGTGGCAGGAGTGTTCCAAGAGGTTAAGGAAAAAGCTGTTAATGTTAACGACTGATGACATTTGGGATTTTGAGGCCCAGGCTCCAGGATTTGCACAATTTCACTTTTGTGACATCCTATTGGTCAAAGTAAATCACAAGGCCACCCTAGATTCAAGGGGTAGGGAAAAATACTCCATCTCATGACAGGAAGAGCTACAAAATACTGTGGCCATATTTTTCAATCAACCACATCACGCCCTCTCCTTCTTTTATCAATTTGGCAGCAAGCCTGGGAAAAAAGCCAATCCTGAAGAAAAAGGTTGAGACATGGGGGAAGAAAACTGATGACATTTGAGCCTTTGGATCCATCCATGCTCAATCTAATTGCCTAGGCTTCTTCAATACAGTCACGTACTCATAGTGAAGGCATTTGCTAGATATTAGCTGAAGTGAACTCAATGTTCTGGTGCTTTTATTTCATTCGGCTTGAGACTATAACCTCAGGATAAAAGTACATTTGAGGGAAAATTTAATCTTGATAATATTGATCTTTAATTTATTGCTTGGACTAATTTTTCTCTTGAAAAACTGCCCAGATGGCAACACGCATGCCTTAGTTCAAAGGAATAGCTATACCTAAAAGAAAGAAGTCCATGCTTTGAAAGTTGACAATAAAGCAACAAACAGTTGCTGTACCTAAGACTAGATGCTATGCGTATCAAGAAGTTTTGTTCATTGGTATATTCCTTTATTGATTTCTTTATTGAGCATGTGATCCAGGCCTGGACGATTTAGAGCCTACCATGTGTCAGCCTGTGTGCTATTTGTCTAGGATGTATAATCTAGTAGAAAAGATGGATATATAGTCAGTAATTAAAACATAATATGATTCATAATTACAGTGATAAATGCATAAGATATAATGGAAACACATAAAAAACATAAAATGTCTACTAATTCATTTTAAAAACAATTTAGTTGTGTGATAGGACACACATGGATCTCCTAGTTACTGAGTATACATGCATACATATCAGTATTATATAGCCTTTTGAAGATTGTGAGAGAACACATACAAAAAGAAAAGAGGCGGCAAGATTTACATTTTAAGACCATGTGGTGGACATCTGTTACTTGTTTCTGCTCAGTACCCATTTTCCCTTCTTGTAGTGACAGCACCTTGATTTCCTGCCCCTCTTTCCTCAACTCTCAGTCCATATGATGTGAACAGAGACAACTCAACCTCAATTTTACAGGTTGTGCATGTGATTCAGGCCTTGCCAGTCAGACCACTGCATTCTTCTGGCCAGAGATACTTGTTCAGGAATAGCTATATGGCCCAAGGTGAGCTAGTGAGACTAATTCCCAGGAATTCTGTGGAGCCTCCATGAAGAGAAAAATTCCTCTTTTCCCTGGGGCTACTCAACAGAATAGCTGTAAGCCTTGGGCTGCTGGAGGCCATAAGCTGGAGCCTGGGAATAAAGCCAATCCTGAAGGAAAGGGCTGAGATGGGGGAGAATGCCTGATGACATCTGAGCATTTGATTCCATCTGTGCTGGATCTAACTGCCTAGGATCTAACTGCCTTCTCCAATACGGTCACGTTCTCATTCTCTCTCTCCCCCATCTCTTTTTTTCTCTTCCAAGTATCAGAGTTGAGTGCTTGCCACTTGTCACTAAAACGCTCTAACTAAAAAGCTCTAATGGTGCAGGAAGAAAAACTCAAAAAGTAGGTTTCAGGGATTATGTAGGGGTCATAAGAAGGCTGGCATCACTGAAGCTAAGGGTCTATGTAGGGAAGTAATGGGAAGCAAAATGGGAAAAAGTATGATAAGGCCACTTGTCATCCAAGAATTCAGAGGTGATATAGCAAGTCTATTAAGCAGATACAAGAGAGTTTGTGCACTGTACCATGTGTACATATTTAAATTATTAGTAAGTCATAGCAGTATCAACTGAAATCAGCAGCTTGCAGGAAGAAAGACACCTGGAAATTAAGAGGACGAGGGAGGACCCAGATCTAGACTGTGGTAGGGCCAGTCAGGGAAGTATAAACAGAAGAATTGACAGAGATTAGAGACTGCTCAAGGACAGGAAGGACGAGGACTAATAAAAAGAGACACAAACAGACTAAGTTAATCAAATAACTGAACCAAGTTTACGCAAACTAAGCCTATAGACAGTTGTTTGACAGCGTTCTCAGGATGCAGCTAAAGAATGTAAAATGGTACCTACTACCTAAAGACTTTAGAGGTCCATCTTAACTCTGAATTAAGGAGTAGAATAAATTAAATAAACATCGTTCACCCTTTGACACAGGGTTTAGAGTATGTAAAACAAAACAGCAACAAAATGAAAATGAAAAATAAAAATACTTAAAACTTCCTGAAACCTTTAACCGGGACTGAAAACTACTGTGTGTGACTTTAGTCTCGTTTTATGCTAGCTGGGCAGTATTTTTAACAATGAATCACTCTCAAGAGTAATTTCATTTTTTCTTTTCTTTTTTTTTTTTTGAAGTTGGAGTCTCACTCAGTCGCCCAGACTGGAGTGCAGTGGCCGCTCCCGGCCACTGCAGCCTTGACCTGCTGGGCTCCGGCGATCCTTCCACCTCAGCCTTCCAGTAGCTGGAACTACAGGCGCGTGCTACCATGCCCGGCTAATTTTTGATTTATTGTAGAGATGAGGTCTCGCCAAGTTGCCCAGGCGGGTCTCGAACCCACGGGCTCAGGCAATCCACTCACTTCAGCCTCCCAAAGCGTGGGATTACAGGCTGAGCCACCGAGCCCGGCTGAGTAATTTTATTTTAAAGGTTCTGTGTTAATTATTAATTCCTCACCCAGAGCCCACAGGGGACTTAAGCCACTTTGGATTTTCTTAAGTCACCAGTAAGAACCCTACATAATAAGGCCAAGCCAGCTGGATTGAAAAATGTCTTCTTGTCTCATTTAATTCAACCTGTTAATTTAATTTAACTTGTTGAATATATATATTTAATATATATAATATATATTAAATGATTGTGGTTTTAATTTCTTTAAATAAGATACCCAACCAAAATCCAGGAGGCTGCTTATTCGTCTCTTTAAATCTGCCAGGGAATCAGGATATCTCCTTAAATTTCCTCCTTCAGGCTTGTGGGGTTTGGAGCTCTTCCTGTCTAAACTGTATATTTTTTAATCTAACTTTTTACCTTGAGTTTCCATTAAGGAAAACTTTATTTGCTGTTAGTTTTCCCAAGAAACCTCAGAACTTTATCTTTTCCTTAAGGACCCCAGGGACACCATCAAAGTTGTAATGAACGCTGACACATCAGGTAGGAATCTACCTCAAGAAAAGGCCAATACAGAGTCTTTGAAAATGTAGATGATTGGAAACTGTGCCCAGTGTTCTAATCTCAGCATAAATTAGTTAGTTGCAGTAATTAGCAGATTTTAGTCTCTCCTGTCTTAAACAATGTTTTACAGATATGGGGATTTAATTGAAGTAAGTTTTGGGACTCTCTGAGACCTGACCAAAGAAAGAACACACGTGCCCCCAAATCTCTGATGAAGCACAGACATATGACAACCTCATTAGGCTGCCTTGCAGGGCTGAATCAGCTCTCCTCAAGCAATCACGTCTCTCCAGTGGTCATCACCCTGAAGTACTTACCCCTTTCATATAATTCACACATTTGACACAAAGATGTGGAAATCATGTGTTAGGTTTACAGCTTGATTGAAGTAAAAACCTATTTACTTAAAAGGAAATGTTTATTTTTACTTATTTATTTATTTATTTATTTTTGAGTTGGAGTCTCACTCTATTGCTCAGGCTAGAGTGCAGCGGCACACTCATGGCCACTGCAGCCTCAAGCTGCTGGGCTCAGGCGACCCTTCTGCCTCAGCCTTCCAAGTAGTTGGAACTACAGGCGTGTGCCGGGCTTATTTTTTGATTTATTGTAGAGACGCGGTCTCGCCAAGTTGCCTAGGCTGGTCTCGAACCCGAGTTCAGGCAATCCTCTCGCCTTGGCCTCTCAAAGTGAAAGGAAATGTTTAAATAAAGGCTCTGTTGGAACTGCTAACATATGTAAATACATTATCTAAAGCTAGGTTGTTTGTTTACTCCAGAGTCTTTCCTAATCACAAAGAAAAGCATAATTTTTAAATGAAATTTACAGATAATTATAATGAACCTAGATTATTTATTTTCCATTGGGAAATTAGGCAGCATACAGAATACCTCACAACTGTTTTGGCACAACGTACTTTGTTGTCAAAGAAATGGGCATTATCTAACAGGAATTGCCCTCAGAACAGCCTCAAGACCCTGGGGACCATGTGTCAGTAATATCTGGGAGCTGTCCATTGGATGGTAGTTTGCATTTGGTCATCAAGACAGTTTTCTTCCTAAGTTGTAGGGAACTCAGAAAATCATCTCTTTCAAGAGGTGCAAGAGGTGATTTCTTTTTTCTTTTTTTTTTTTTTGAGTTGGAGTCTCACTCTGTCGCCCAGACGGGAGTGCAGTGGCTGCTCCCGGGCACCGCAGCCTCGACCTGCTGGGCTTCGGCGATCCTTCCGCCTCAGCCTTCCAAGTAGCTGGAACTACAGGCGCGCTACCACGCCCGGCTAGTTTTTGATTTATTGTAGAGATGAGGTCTTGCCAAGTTGCCCAGGCAGGTCTCGAACCCGCGGGCTCAGGCAATCCACTCACCTCAGCTTCCCAAGGCGTAGGATTACAGGCTGAGCCACCGAGCCCGGCTAAGAGGTGATTTCTTAGTGTTCTCCACTCATTATTAGTTCTGTGGCTTAGAGCCTCAGTTTCCTCCTCTGTAGAAGGAGGACTCTATTCTAAACTTGGAAGGTAATTGCAAGGATTAGAGGTGATAGTGCTAATTATAATAACACTATCTTATATTGAAACACTACTGTGAATAAGCATTGTGTAGGAGCTTTACATGAAATATCTCACTAAATCCTTCCAACTACTCTATAAAGTACATATTACTACTCTGTCTTTAGAGATAAGAAAACTGAAGCTCAGAATAATCAGGTACCTAGCCTAAGTCCCATGGCAACTCGGGGTGAACTTGGGATCTATGTTTCTAGCATATAATACAAGTAAAGTACCTAGCAGATTGCCTTGTGCTAATGAATATAAGTGATTTTTAACCATTTTTACTATTGCTATAACCATTCAATTATATAGCTGATGTCTGAAAGGCATAAAAATTTTTAAATATTGTTTTTAAGATGACTTAAAATGGATATAAAAATCTATTATGACCTCGTTGTTCAGGTACCTTACTTTTCCCCCAAAGTATTTTTCAGAAAGAAATGCATGGCCTAAAATAAGCTTTGTGAGTAAAAATTTATGGTCAGTTAAGTTTGGAAAATGCTATAAATTTTATTCTTCTTCTGGAAATTCTTGACAAATATTAGCATATTAAAAGTTCTAAGATGTCTTGTAGTAAAGAAAACTATAATCTTGCTTAACCCGAAGTTTTCAAATGTACTTGGCAAAGGAATTCTTTCTTCACATAATATTTATGACCTTCTCTTGAAATCACTGCTCTGCAGAAAACACTTGGGGAAAATGAACCATCGAAATTCCTCTTCCAAGTTGAGCATGTAATGTTTTGACAAGTCTTCTTTTGCTGCCAACTTGCCTCCCTAATGTGGACGTGCTGTGAAATGTCAGGGCTGACAATAAAGTGAACTGTTAAGCCCAAGTTTTTCTTAGGCTTTTCTCACATCAGATCAACATTCTTTCTTCTTCTCTCTGTCTTGTAGTCACAGGTAACTTTTTCCTGAAACTCCTGTTCACAGTATTTCTCAACTCTGCTTATAGACCAGATCACATCTTCTGGACCATTCAGTGGCTTCTAAAGTTTTGTTAACTCTAATGTAAACCGTATGGCTACTTAATTTTTCATGTGCTTATGTCTCCACAGATAAATTATACGTTCCTTAGGGTCTGGAGCTTACAATTTCACTGTGTATTGCACTTCTGTGTATCTCCAAAAGAGCAAAAGAGTATGGACACAGTGCATTGCTCATGCATTCATTCAACAACTATGCACTGAAAATCTTACATGTGCCAGGCACTGTTCTAAGTGCTGGAATATGGCAGTAAACAAGACAATCAAGGTCATCAGTACTCTGGTGGAATTTTATTCATATGGGGGAGTGGGGGGGAGATACATAAGTAAGAGTTCGGGTAGGTACATAACTAATGTCAGATAAGGATAAGTGGGATGAAGCAATAAGGGCATGTGAAAGACTGAATGACGGGAGGCTGCCTTAGTGTGGGAAGGCCTCTCTGAAGAGGAAATATTTAAGCTGAAGTCTGAAGAAAAGGAAAGAGCAATTAGAACATTGGAAAGAAGATGGTTGTAGGCCATAGGCAGGAGCCTGGACAAAGGCCAGGAGGCTGTCTGAATTTGCTAAATTAGAGGACTAGCAGAAAGGTCTGTGTGACTACAGCATACACAGTAATTCGGGAATCAAGATGAGACCAACTCATCAGATTATTTCAGTAGGCAAGGCAAGATAAGAGTATGATGGTGATTTGGACAAGGTGATGGCAGGAGAACAAAGGAAACGGGCAGATTCTGAATATACTTTGGTACCAGCGACAATGGGACTTGCCAGCTTGAACAAATAAGCAGAAGGAGATATTTCTTAGATGTGGATATTTTCTGGGTGGGGCTATCTGGGAGAGGAATGAGCCTGGGAGAAAGGAGGAAGGAAAGGAAACAAACGTTCTTTTTTTTGAGTTGGGGTTCTCACCCTGTCACCTAGGCTGGAGTATATTAGCATGCTCACAATGATCATGGCTCGCAGCAGCCTTGACTTCCTGGGTTCAGGTGATCCTTCCGCCTCAGCATCCCAAGTAGCTGGAGCTACAGGCATGCGCCACCAAGCCTGGCCAATTTTTTGACTTTCTATAGAGACAAGGTTAGGCTGGTCTCGAACTGCTGGGCACAAGTGATCCTCTCGCCTCAGCCTCCCAAAGTGCTGGGATTATAGGTGTGAGTCACTGTATCTGGCAGAAGTTGTTTTTGACTGTTTTGTTTTGTTTTGTTTTGTTTAGAGACAGGGTCTTGTTTTGTCGCCCAGGCTGAAGTACACTGGCACAATCATAGCTCACTGTAGCCTTAAACTCCTGGACCCAAGTGATCCTTCTACCTCAGCCTCCCGAGCAGTTGGGACTTAGGTATGTGCCCCCACGTCCAGCTAGTATTGGCTAGTTTTAAGATTGAGAAGTCTCTAAGATACCCAGGAATATGTGTCAATTTTACCTGTTTCTGGAGCTCATGGGAAAGAGCAGAGCCATATATTTGGGAGTCACTGGCACAAAAATAGTATCTGAAATCATGCGGCGACATTGAATCATCTAGGAAGATAATGTAACCCCAAGGCACTTCAACATTTGTAAGTAGAATAGGCTGAGAAAGGGAAGCTATCACAAGAGACAGAAACCCAGGAGTACACGGGATCAAGAAGTCTAAGAGAATAAAGTGAGCTAGCATGAAAGAGTGGTTAGCTGGGCCACTTGTTTGTGCCCATAGAAATTTTCCTTTTACATCTACATTTTGATATACATTTTTTTTTGAGTTGGAGTCTCACTCTGTTGCCCAGACTGGAGTGCAGTGGCACGCTCCTGGCCACTGCAGCCTCGACCTGCTGGGCTCCAGTGATCCTTCTGCCTCAGCCTTTCAAGTAGCTGGAACTATAGGTGCGCGCTATCACGTTTGGCTAGTTTTTGATTTACTGTAGAGACGAGGTCTTGCCAAGTTACCTGGGCGGGTCTCAAACCTGCGGGCTCAGGCAATCCACTCGCCTTGGCCTCCCGAAGTGCTGGCATTACAGGCTGAGCCACCGAGCCCGGCCTTGATATACATTTATACATTATTTTAATAACTTTATGGTATTCAATTGTTGGGATATTTCATAGTTTACTTGACCTTTCAAACATGCATGTGCATGTGCCTATGTGTTTACATTAAGAAACCTTTGTTCTTGGCAGAAAAATTAGAAAATATAGCTTAGCAGAAAAAACTTCTTCATTCCTTCATTTAATGAATATTTACTATCTATTTTGTGCCATGCAAACATTATGAATCATGCTTTCAACTACTATTTAAAGATGTGAAGAAAATGCAAAGGAAAAATGTAAAGAAAAACTGTAAGACGTAGACGGTGTGAAAAAATTAGTAAAAACCAAATTATATACATGACAGAGGAGAGAGGGAGGAGGAAGGGAGGGAGAGAGGGAGAGAAGGAGAGAGGAGGGAAGGAGGAAGGCTGGGAGGAAGGGAGAGAGAGGGAGAGACTTCAGAAATAAATATACCAAATGCAAGCAGTAGTTATTATTTCTGGATGGTGAGATTAAGGATGATTTTTATTTTCTCCTGCTTGCCTTTTTTTCCTATAATAAACATATAGAGTACTCTAATTCTCAGAAAGATACTATTTCAAAATTAAATATTTCTACATATGATGCAGGGAGCACATTCATTACCAGACATCTGATTTGTCGCATAAGTGGAATCCCTTAAGGTAGTAAGGCATAGAGTATAGTGGACATTTTTATTGTTTTCATTACTCAGTAATAACGCTCCAAATGATTTCACTGCCAGGAGCATTGTTTAGAATGTGGGTGTGTGTGCTGTGGTGTGTTACATAATTATCCATGCTAATTAAAACAAAGTATGGACAATTAATATGGGGCTTTACTTCTTGCCACTAGATTTATGTAGCAGAGAAAGAAACAGAAAAGAGATCCAGGAGACATTTTCAAGGAAAAAAGAAATCTCCGAAGTATAAGTAGAAAATTCACATACTTTCCTCCATTGTTTTGTTCTGGCTACTCTTTAAGATTCTTCTTTTTTTTTTTTTTTTTACTTTTTATTATGTAAAATTTTAAACATAAAATGACATGTATAGTTAAGTACTTAAAAATGTGTACAAAAAAATCCCATGTTCCCATCATCTAGTTTCAATAATTACCAACACTATCAAGAACTTTCTTTCCAACTGCTATCTTGTACCAACTAGAAATAGTAAGAAACAGGAAACTGATCTTTATAGAAAATAATTTTAACATTAAATAAGAAATAAATGGCTTTTTAAAACTTTTACAGCAAGCTTGAAACTTCTTTGCCAAATAGTTTCTAAGGCCTGTGATGATGCAGTTACCCCCTTTCCCATCCATTTGCCCTTCTCTAGTAGTGACGTGAATACATTATTATGCTTGGAAAATGGAAGAACCAAAATAAAGCCAGGAAGTGTGAAGCCATTGGACAGAACTAGAGCTACAATGAGCATAAATTGAGGGAAATGTGGCCAGGAGGACAGCCCCAGGACAAGCTGACCCGAGGCTGTGGAGGCCACTCTCCTTTACAGAGATCACGGACAGGGCCAGTGGCTCACCATCCAACTGCCACTTGGTTGTACCTACCTACACTGTTGTCACTGCTTGTGGGCCAGGAAGCAATTCTATCCCTCAGTTTCTTCTTTTTACAGGAGTTGTCTGACTTCACAGAAAGGTCTACTTCCTCCTTCCTAATTTCTCGAACGAGTTGCATGCGGCACCTTGTAAAATCCTGAAAGGAAATCTTCCCATTTTCATCTGCTCCCAGTTGGCTCATGATCTCAGCCACAGACTCCTCCATATTCAACTGGCGACAGACCATCAACAAGTCATTTCTACAGAAAAGGTTAAACAGAAGAAAAAGTGTGTTGAGAGACATCTGAGCAAGAGAAAGTGGTTAATGGGGAAAAAAAAAGCTATTTCTTAAATATATTCACACATAGTAGAGATGTTTTCAACTTTCTCACTGCTTCTAGAAAAGCAGTAAGTGTACAAAAAAATTCGTTTCATCTGGATTATTCTAGACAAATACTCTATTATTATTTGAGATAGTGAAGTAAATTTTAATCCTTTGTTCTCTTTTTCCTCCTGTCTCCACACCCTTCTTTCCCTTTCTTTATTTTGAAATCGGAATGTAAAGTTCTTTTACACCTGAAGAGTGTTGCACTGCAATCTCACGGTAAGATAAAATTTCAGAATATAGAAAAGACATTGTTTCCACTCTTGGCAAGTTGGAAAAGAACAACAAACATTTTAACAGCTTTCTGGGCAAGTCAGTGAATTTTAATACTTGTTTAAAATGTTATTTAATCTCGACTTTCATGATTCAATGCTTACCTACCTCTGGTTTTTCCTGATTTTCTTTGAGTATTTTCTATCTTCCCACCAGCAATTAGTAAGCTCTAAGACTAAGAGCAGGGATTAAAATCCCAATGTCTTCCAGGACTAGGTGTAACATAAATGTGTAAAATGGGTGGATCTAAGATAAGAGGACTAGAGGGGGTCTGTGGCTGAACTAGAGAAGTGTATCCAGCCCTATAGGGTCCCAGATTAAAAAAAGAAAAAGAATAAAAACAGGAGTAACAAGAATACTATGCTGACCAAGAACATTTACCTGGAGGACATCAGTTTGATCCCTGACACACGAGTTGTTCTTTTTTCTCTACCTAAACTCATTTGGAAAACATTTTGTCCACATTGCTTCAATCACAAATCTCAATAAAACTCAAAGGATTGTGGAATTTAAGAGCTGGAAGAGACATTAGACACTTGTCCACGGTCACCGACAAAGCTAATTAGTGCTCATATCTCAACATACCACTGAAGTTCAATCATCTTGAGAACATAATCAATTTGATGTCTGCTGATACCTGAGCCATAAAAACTAAGACCAACTCCTCTTCCACTCACCCTTCACAGATTCCATCTCCCAGTCAATGTTACTATGATCTCCCCAGTTTCCCTGGACTCACAGAATTGTGGACATTTTAAAATCTTTTCTCATTCACTCCACCTCACCCCTAATTCCCCCTCTCTGCCCTTGTCCTCTTCCCCACGTTTCCAGTGTCCAATTTATCATCAAATTTCTGTTTGGTCTTACCCCTGAAATGCCTTTATACTTACTCCTTATTATGTTTTTCAATAAATATAACAGTCTCTAAGACTTTTCAATTTATGCCAGACCTATGACACTAGCCTTTTTAGCTGATCACTCTGTTTCCATATGCCATCCCACTTTCATGTTTCATTTTTTTATTTAATTTGTTTTTGTAGATAAGAGGTCTCACCATGTTGCCCAGGCTGGTCTTGAACTTTGGGACTCAAGTGATCCTCCCATCTCAGTCTCCCAAAGTGCTAGGATTATAGACATGAGACACCATGCCTGGCCATTTTAATGTTTTATTAAAAAAAAAAAATCACATGTAGCTACATGTTTTATTTTCTTATGTGTATATGTGTTCTGTGTGCATATATATTATACACACTTCTGTGTTATTTTTGTAAGGTAGATGGATGAGTAGATAACAACACAAAAACACATAGGGAAGTACGTAAAGTAGATTAAATTATTAGTCCTAATTGTTCATTCTCCCATAGAAGTGTTGCACACCTATATCTTTGCCTTGGCCTTGGGGCCAAGATCACTCATGGTAGGTATGTCCTTCCCCATCCCTTAACTTCAAGCTTGAC
The DNA here is from genome assembly GCA_963574415.1 of Tarsius wallacei. Taxonomy (NCBI): domain Eukaryota; kingdom Metazoa; phylum Chordata; class Mammalia; order Primates; family Tarsiidae; genus Tarsius; species Tarsius wallacei. Next base: position 14,406 of record CAUYQG010063933.1, read on the forward strand.
ATCTCACTTGCTTTGGCGCCCGGATGTGAGTGGACATGTGTTTATGCAGTTGAGTTTGTCCTCTTCTGCTTTTGCCATCATTATGAGAACATACCATGGTATCTATTACCCTCTAGCCTGGGCCCCAAAACAAGCAACCCCAGCCTACCTAAAGACTCATCGCCAAAGAAGAGCCACTCCCACTTACCCCAAATATGTGTGATCAAGAATAAATTCTTAGCTGGGCACATTGGCACATGCCTGTAATCCCAGTGCTTTGGGAGGCCGAGGCAAAAGAATTACTTGAGCCCGGCCTAGACAATATAGTGAGACCTCACCTCTCTATAAAAAAATTTAAAAATTAGCTGGGTGTGGTAGTACATGCCTATAGTCCCAGCTACTTAGAGGCTGAGGTAGAAAGATCACCTGCGCCAGGAGGTCGAGTGGAAAGATTGCTTGAGGTCAGGAGTTTGATACTGGGCAACACAGTAAGACCCTGTCTCTACAAAAAAATTTTAAAAACCACTGTAGCCCAGGAGTTCGAGGTTACAGTGAGCTAGGAACGCACCACTGCACTCTGGCCTGAATGACACAGCAAGATCCGTGTCAAAACAAAACAAAATAAAAAGAATAAATTCTTGTTTATGCCAATTAAAGTCCATGGTTGAGCTGAGATTTTTGTGTTTTTCCCCCTCATCAATAGCTGATGGATACACTGAAATAATGTTTGTTTAGTTCTCTACAAAATGTTTTCATATGCTTACCTTTTTTTGCTCTTTCCTATATACAACCTGCCTGATATTCAGCTATATTCATCCAAGATTTAGGAATGATGAGAATTGCGAAAGCAGGAATACAAACAGAAAGAAAGGGTCCAGATTCACTCCGGGTTCAGGGTTCAGATTATAATTTCTAAAATAAGAATTTCTTTTTCAGATATTTAGACAACAGTCTTAAATTTAGGCTTGGTGAGAAATAGAGGTTTTCTACATTCCAGAAGTTCACATAATAAGACATAAATATTATGTGACTCCAACTCAAAAAAAAAATTAATTCTCTGAATGGTAAAACTATGGTGTTTTCATTTTGCCTGTCTGTCTTTTGGAACATTCTGCAGTGTGTGACACTATAGTCATAAACTGATATGTCAATGTAGGTCTTAAAATGGAGATAACAATAGTACCTACCTCATAGGGTTGTTCTGAAGATAGATAAAATAATACATGTAAAGCACTTAACACAGTTCCTGGCACATATTAAGTACTCAATAAACAACAGCCATTATGATGATTATTGTATAATTATTGATTATAGAGCTTTCACAGTGTCCCGTTTCATGATTAAGACGTTAATAATGAAGCACAGACTGTTCAGGGGAAAACAATGCTTAGTGAATGAAACTGACTAGCTCACTAAGTGGGACAGTCTGTCTACAGAGGCCCACCCTTCTTTCCTGCCTGTAGCCCACTTACGTACACTAGGCACCTTGGTGAGAAACAGCTCTGTCCAGTCTTGAGAAGCCTCATTATACAAAAAGCAGCTGAAGAAAAGGATTTGTGATCTAGAAATGCCAACACAGAGCAGAATGTGCAACAATGCATTTTTATTTTAAAAGCATAGGTCACTGAGAGGCTGATATAAAAGATCAAAAAGAAAATATATTGCACTCTACTAAATTAAGTCAAATTGTAATCTTTAAAAACTAAATTAGGCTGGGCTCAGTGGCTCAGCCTGTAATCCCAGCACTTTGGGAGGCTGGGGTGAGTGGATTGCCTGAGCCCCAGGGTTCGAGACCCACCTGGGCAACTTGGCGAGACCTCATCTCTACAATAAACCAAAAAAATTAGCTGGGCATGGTACCGCACACCTGTAGTTCCGGCTACTTGGAAGGCTGAGGCGGAAGGATCGCCAGAGCCCAGCAGGTAGAGCCTGCGGTAGCCGGGAGCGTGCCACTGCACTCTAGTCTGGGCGACAAGAGTGAGACTCCAACTCAAAAAAAAGAAAAAAAAAAACTAAATTAAAGTTAAATTCTTTCAGTATAGAGATACAAAACTAATAACAATAACTAACATGCCTGCAGGGGAAGTACTATTATCCCCTTTTTACAGATTAAGATATGAAGACTGAAAGAGTCACAGATCATATGAGGCAGAGCCAGAAATCTAAACACAATCAGTTTGATTCCAAAGCTCTTGCCCTTTCCATTCGATCATCCAGCATTCTGGATGTCAATAACACATACGTTTTGGCAAGAGAACATAATTAGGGACATCACTACATGAAAGGTCACGAATTTTTTAAATTTATTTTTTGAGTCAGAGCTACAGGCACATGCCACCATACCCAGCTACTTTTTTGCATTATTGTAGAGACAGGGTCTCACCTTGCCCAGGCTGGTCTTGAACCCCTGGGCTCAGGCAGTCCTCTTGCTTCTGCCTCCCAAAGAGCTGGGATTACAGGCGTGAGTCAACACTGTGCCTGGCAAAGGTCATAAATGAACAATATTTTTATTACTCCAGAAAGACTACATTCAACTATATTGAGGGGGGGTTGCCAAAAAATGTACACATACTTTAAGTATGACATTTGTTTAAAAGATGGCATTAATCAAATGAATGCTAGTGTCACCATGCAACAGGCAGGACAATCAAAGAAAATGGAAGAGGCACGGTTAAGCAAACATCAAAACACACTGCTACCATCATTTAGTTCAACTTTGAAAGGTAATACATAGATAGCATCTCTTAAAATGTATATATATTTTCTTGGCATCCCCTATGTGTTATTCCCTCTATGTAAAACACAAATGAAAATACAAAGTTACATTTTGTTATCAACATGATGAAAAAACAAAGTTACAGGGGAGGAAAAAAAATGACAAAAGCTCTCCTTGATAACAAGAGCTAAAGAAAGAAAACTTGAATCACAGCGTTTTTCTATTTGCCACCATGTCGAATTGTTAAAAACGGCCCTCAGTGTATTACAGCCCTTGTGACTATGCCCCTTTGCACTGTGTCTTTGCCATTCTTTCCATCAGTAGGTGGAAGCTATTTCCCTGACCTTGAATCTGGGCTGGACTTGAGACTTGCTTTGTCCAAAGAAATATGGCAGATTCTGAACACACAGGACTTAGCCTCGTAGCTTCTACTTTCAGCTCAAATCCTTCTACCTCCATGCAGTCCTGGCAGCCCGCTTGGGTCCATGGTGGTCTCTTCCTTCTGATAACATTTAGTACCTGCACCAGCCATTCAATGATTATGCAGAGTTTTGTGACAGCTTTGGATTGTATCACACTTTCATTTCTCTCTCTCTTTCTCTCCCTTTTAAAAAAAAAAATTATTTTCACATACTCAATCCTTATCTCCCTAACCTGACCATGCGCTCCTGGAAGCCAGTGTTGGTGCCGCATCAGTATCCTTTGGGATATGTGTGGTACCCAGCACATCACCTTGTGCACAGCAAATGCCCATCACATTTGTTTTGATGGATTGATTCATAAACTCTCAGATGTTAAAAATGGTCATTCTTTTATTTTACTTTATTTGAATTGGGTTCTCATTTTGTCACCCAGGCTGGAGTACAGTGGCATGATCATGACCATCAAGGCTCACAGAAGCCTACACCTCCGGGGCTCAGGCAATCCTTCCACCTCAGCATCCCGAGTAGCGGGGACTATAGGCAAGTACCACCATGCCGGGCTAAGTTTTTTGAAATATTTTTTGTAGAGACGAGGTTTCACTATGTTGCCCAGGCTGGTCTCAAACTCCTGGGCCCAAGCTATCTGTCCACCTCGGCCTCCCACAGTGCTGGTTTTACAAGTGTGAGCTACTGGGCTCGGCAAAAATGGTCATTCTTTTAAAGGGGGTCCCCACTTGATTTGATAGCTTCTCACAAACACCCATCTTTGTATTTTCCCACTCAACGCAGCACACTGAATGCTCAGTAGGTATAAATGACCAGTGAATGGCCCCCATAAAAACTCTAACAATTCTGTAGCCTTACTGATAGAGCAGTAGTACATTTCTCTGCCCCAGGCAAGAAAAGTTTCTCAGAGGAAGAGATACTGCACTGTCATTGTCTAACACTAAGATAGTAACAGCTGAGAACTATTTCAGAAGTAATAACACAATCTTATAAGGCACTTTCTTTACAAAAAAAAAAACTTTATATATTATTTCAGAAAACACACATCCATTGCAGAAAATGTAGGCAAGCAAAAAGAAGAAAATACAAATTACAGGCATAGCTTGAGCCCATCTACCTAGCAATAATCACCATGACCATTTTGGTGAATTTCACAAAATTTGGGGGGATTATTTTTTCCTTTAACTCATCATTGTGGCAAGTGCTCTAAAAAGTATTTCATGTTATTCATAGTCATACAAATATACCTTATCTTCAGAGGCTATCATCATGATGTGAAAAAGAGACAGACCCCAGCTTGCTGCAGAAGAACTGGTCAAACCAGGCAAGATTTAGTTCTGTAGAGACCATCAGTCACCAGGCAGAAATAAAATATGTCTTCCATCATATTCAGCCATATTTCAGAAGATCAATGCTTCTAGCTCAAAACTGCATGGTTTCACAATACACAGCTATTATTTTCTATATACAAAAATCTTTTTTTTTCTCTTGGCTATTCTTCCTTTAACTTATAAAGAAATTGAGTAAGAAGTGAAAATTCAATGAAGCTATTTATCATTCAAGGAAATTCACAGCCCAACCTCAGGGGACAGATAATGAGAAAGATGGGCTTTGGTCTCTCAGGCTCACAGGCAGATAAAAACACTATCATTTCCCCCAATGATAATAAATCCCAAACTCAGTTGGAATGAGGGCTATTCAGAGGCAATTTACTTTCAGTAATAGTTTACATGCTTTTATTCAGAATTCTCCGCTATCTTCTCACTCCTGGGCTACTAATAGTAGGTAGAAACAGCTGCTCACGAAAGAATTACATAAAACACCTGAAAGCTCATGTTGGTCCAACTTTTAAATTTGAGTCACACAACAATGTAATCTAGAAGACTCTAATTTCAGTTCCATAAATAATCAAAGTGTGAAAAATCATAAATAGGCTATTTAAAAAAGGTTTCTTGGGCTGGGCATGGTGGCTCACACTATAATCCCAGCGCTTTGGGAAACAGAGGCAGGGAGATTTCTTGAGCCCAAAAGCTCGAGACCAACTCTAGTCCCAGCTACTTGGGAGGCTGAGGAGGAGGGATCACTTGAGCCCAGGAGTTCAAGACTGCAATGAGCCGTGATTGCGCCACTGCACTCCAACCTGGGTGACACTCAGAATCCAATAAAATAAAATAAAATAAAAATTAAAATAAATAGGTTGCTGGGCTATGGTTGGTAATTTCTGGGTACAGCTATTGGATGGAGTAAATGCATTTGACTTTTATCATTGCTTCTTAGCAAAATAAAGTGAAGTACAAATCAAGTAAGTATAGACCAGTGTGACGAACAGTGAGGTCTAGAATTGGGACTGACAACAGTGGGGCTGTCCTTCCCTTTCAGAGAATGGAATAAAAAGATATTGTTCAAAGCTGGTAACTGTAATACTGAGGTCTTAGCAAACCCCTTAGCGTTATAGATGAAATGTAGGGAGAACTAGAAGTACAGTGGGAACAAGATACTGCCTCTGGAGAGCGGGTGGGCATGGAGAGGGAGGTGAGGCAGGAGGCTGGTGTTTTGCCCAAACTCTTCTGTGCCATTTTATTTTGTTTTTTACCATGTGCATGAATTGCTTTGATAGAAGTTGTTTTAAAATTTAAAAAACAATATAACCTGGGATATGACACACAAAAAATTAGTATTTAAGATATACAGTGAATTCTTACAATAATAAGGAAAAGATAATACCACAAAAGAAAACTGGACAAATGATATGAACAGTCAATTTCAGAAAAGAAAAACTGAGTGGCCATTAAAGATGTGAAGAGATTCTCAACCTCACTAAACATAAGGAAACTGCAAATTAAAACATTTGGATACCATCTCAATATCTATAGGATTGTCAAAAATGTTAGTCTTACAATACCAAGTCCTGGCATGGAAGCAGAAACTTTCACGTGGTGTTGGTGGAAGAAACATTAGTACTACCTCTTTAGAGAAGACTTGATGATATCTTAAAAAAAAGTCAAGCATACCTTTCAACCAGAAAGCTGTAAGTGCTTTTAGTTATAAGTGCTCAAGAAACTTATGCAAAGACAGAGAGGACATACATAATATCTGTAACAGCAAAGACTTGGAAAAAGTTTAATAATGATATTAATAATCGTGTTGATAATAATAGTCGACATATATTGGATATTCATTATGTCAGGACCTGAACTAGTGCTTTATATATATTAATTAATTTAATCCTCACAACCACCCTATTATGTTGATACTAGTGTCCCCATTTTACAAGTGAGGAAATTGAGGAACAGAGGAATTAAGTAACCAGTCCAGAAGCCTATCAACAGAAAATATGTATTTAAGTTGAGGTGGCATCAGGTAATGAAATACAATAGAATATAAAGTTTTTGAAAGAAATATATCACAGTGTATCATCACAGTGTATCATAAATAAATCTCAAAAACAGTAGTGATGCCAGGCACAGTGGCTTATACCTGTAATCCCAGCACTTTGGGAGGCTGAGACAAGAAGATCTCTTGAGGCCAGGAGTTCTAGACTAGCCTAGGCAACATACAAAAATATTAACTAGGCATGGAGGTGCACACCTGTAGTCCTAGCTACTAAGGAGGCTGAAATGGGAGGAATGTTTGAGCCCAGGAGTTTAAGATTATAGTGAGCTATGATCATGCCACTGTACTGCAGCCTAGGCAACAAAGTAAGACACTGTCTCTAAAAAAAAACAAAAACAAAATAGTAGTGAGTAAAAACATCAAGTTGAAGAATGACACAAACAATATGACAGCATTTATCTAAATTTTAAAAATATACAAAACAATACCACAAATTGCATATGAATTTACACATAGGCAAGTAATAAAAACAAGGTCAAGAAGCATAAATATCAACTTTAAAGTGCCTGGGGAAGGCGGGAAGTAGGATTGGGGAAAGGCACAAAGGGGACTTGATGTATATTTGTAATGTGATATTAAAAATTATGGACAAGCAGCAGAATTAAGTAACTGTGACAGAGACCATATGGCCCATAAAACCCCAAATTTTTATTATATGACCCTTTACAGAAAGTTTGCAAGCCTGTACTAGACTGTAAATTCCTAGAGGATAGGATTCATTTATGTTCATCTTTGAGTCTTGAATACTGGTATAGAGTAGGTGCTAAATAAATGCATAATAATAAATAAATGACTAGGTAAATAAAATGTTAAGACTTGAGGTAAAAGAGGTAGAAACAGAACTTAAATAATAAACTTTGATCCCACATCTTTTTCACTTTTTGTACACACCAATTTATAATCACAAAAGAAAATAAGTTGATATCATTAGGTTTTTATATACCTTCTAATGTATATGTTTGGCTCCAAACCCTTTAAGCCAGTAATCTAAACTTTGTATACTAATGGCACACAGTTGCTTGAGGTGATTAAAACACACTGATTAAAACATACTGAGGCTCATCTATAGCTGACAAAACTAAATCAGAATGGTGAGGGGGCGGGGGTGAGGATAGTTAGCATCAGTGTTAAAAGGCTTCTTAAGTGATTCAGAGAGCTTCTGTTCTACAGCCAAAATCCTAAGGAGTGAGGGCTTTGAGGCAAATTCAAGAATCTTAGTGATCAAAATCAACCAAACAAATAAACAAAAACACTAAATTGTGATAATTTATGTACTTGCAAGGGAACAGATATTTTAGAAAAATACTCTACAGAAGTAGAAACAAAAAGATTCCTTTAGAATTTAAGCTCCATGAGGATGAAGAATTTTGTCTATTTGTTCATTGTTGTATTTCCATACCAAGAATGGTACCTGGCTTATAATAGGTGCTCAGTAAGTAAATAATACATGTATGAGTAATTTATTCATTTGCTTTGATCAACCAGAAGCCCTTGATTATAAATATTCAAGTTAACTGAAATTTTACACATGAAAAAGGCAAACTGGCAAATACAGTCTTCAGTTAATCAGCAGACAACCTTCTTTAGGGAAATAAACATTACATTCTACAATTTAAAATGGTGTTTTAAGGTTAAAAAGAGAAAGCAAAGAGACACTGCTATAAATAAATTCACCTCACCCCCTTTTAAAAATTCAATCCTTATTTTAAAAGGCTAGTTATAGTCAAAATACACAGCATACAAACATGGAAAGCCATGAAGGAAAGGGAAAATTAATTTGCAACAGTACCTACACAAACAAAATGTCCTATGAAATGCTCCTAAGGAATTACCTGAAATCATCTTGGCCTTCCTACTTGTCTTAAAGTACTCACCGAGTCTGCCAAAGAAACTAATATCTGAGACTGGTTTAAAGTTGAGCCTTGCATTCATCCATTCATTCATTCTCTCTCTTTCCTTCTCATAAAACATACTACGAGAAATGATGAAACTGCTGGTCTAATTCTTATATCTGAAAAAAAAAGCTTTTGGTTGTGGCTACTAATTTGAAAACACAGAAAAGTAGTAAAGATAAAGCAAAAAGTCAAGATTGAAAGAAAAAGAAACATTTTAAGTCACTTAATTTATATTATAGAGATTTTCTTTTTGACATTTCAAACCAAATGGAATATTGAGATATAAACTTTTTGCAAGACTAGAACTTCCAATTACCAACTTCCTCGATATTGTCTACTTTGAAACCTATTTCAATTTATTATTGAAACCTATTTCAATTTATTTTTTGAATTCTATTCTAACCCTGTGAATTAATATTTAGAGGATTCAACTGCACTGCTCAGTATGGTAGTCATTGGCTACTTAAGCTTACATTTAAATTAACTAAAATTAAATACAATTAAAAATTCAGCTTCTCAGTTGTACTAGCTCAACAGTCACGTTTCTAATGCTCACTAGACACCTTGGATGTCTTACAAAAAAGAGAGAAAATTTTTTTTTTGAGTTGGAGTTTCATTCTGTCACCCAGACTGGAATGCAGTGGCATGCTCTAGGCCATCGCAGCCTCGACCTGCTGGGCTCCATCGATCCTTCCGCCTCAGCCTTCCAGGTAGCCGGAACTATAGGCATGCACCACCACACCTGGCTAAGTTTTGATTTATTGTAGAGATGAGGTCTCGCCAAGTTGCCCGGGCGGGTCTCGAACCCAAGGGTACAGGCGATCCACTCGCCTCAGCCTCCCAAAGCACTGGGATTACAGGCTGAGCCATGGAGCCCGGCCAAGAGAGAACATTTTGATCGTCACAAAAAGTTCTGTTGTCTAGCACTGGGAAAATAAAATAAAGTATAATACCTTCAAATAGCTCCAGGCAATATTATCAGTTGAGCAAGGAGACTGTTTAAAATGTCAGTAATTATTTTGGGTTTTTTTTGAGTTGGAGTCTCACTCTGTCACCCAGACTGGAGGCAGTGGCCGCTCCCAGACACTGCAGCCTTGACCTGCTGGGCTCTGGCGATCCTTCCACCTCAGCCTTCCAAGTAGCTGGAACTACAGGCGTGTGCTACAACACCCGGCTAATTTTTTTTTATTTATTTATTGTAGAGATGAGGTCTCGCCAAGTTCCCCAGGCGGATCTCGAACCCACGGGTGCAGGCAATCCACTCACCTCAGCCTCCCAAAGCATGGGATTACAGGCTGAGCCAACGAGCCCGGCTTGTCAGTAATTATTATAGGTAAAGAAGGAATTATAAAACTAGAGGTATCTTTTTTTTTCTTTCAGAATATAGAAAAGCCATTATGTCACAAATCTGTTTGTTTTCTTTGCAGTTGATTTTCTACTTTTGGAACATGCACAAAAATATCCACTTTTTGATTAAGGAAATAAAATCACTCAAATTCATGTCTAAATCACCACTCACTTACAAAAAAGCTTTGGCTGGAAGATGAATCAGGGGCATGGAGAGGGTTATGTATGTTTCCTGGAGGAAGCACCAGTTTTGTCTTCTTAGACTTGAGTTATTGCAATATTAATTCCTTCTGATGTTTAGCTGAACTTCCTAAGAGTTCACAGAAATAATGAATAGCTAAGATCAGTTACTGACGTGATGGTTCCCCATCTCCAGGTGAAATGTCAAGAGTGACTAAAAGTCAACATTCAAGAAGACCAGCATCTGCAAATAAGTGAAGTATTATGTTTACATATTTTCTTTTTTTTTTTTAGTTGGAGGCTCACTCTTACCACCCAGGCTGGGTACAGTGGCTCAGCCTGAAATCTCAGCACTTTGGGAGGCCGAGACGAGTGGATTGCCTGAGCCCAGGGGTTTGAGACCAGCCTGGGTAACTTAGTGAGACCTCGTCTCTACGGTAAATCACAAAAACTAGCTG